>JANHZT010005357.1:235981-249944 GCA_032468215.1 Stegonotus admiraltiensis
CCGGCCTCCTCTCTGTCCGAATCGCTCGGCGGCTGCACCAGTTGCAGGGGCGACCCCACGTCAAGATCCTCGACCTCAGGATCCATCACGAGCTGCGCAGGCGGTGGGCGGGCCACAACAGAACCCAGATTGTTGGAGGAATTATGCTGACTCTGTAAACCTCTTCAAGAGTGTTGTAAAGCACTACAAAGGGGTATATAAGTCTAAATGCTATTGCTATTGCTATATCATAGGATGGAAGTCTATAGGATTGAAGCATAATAATTTTAACATGTTTATATTCTAGTATGACATGAAAAATTGCAGTGTTATGAAACCTTGACTACTTTACAACGCTTTATATAACTTTGTATCCAATTATTAAATTTGTATAGTGATTTGCATTATTTGAGGAATGATATAATTACACAAATCACTTAAATCACCACAGTGATAATTTTCCAATTTAAAGAACAATTGAGACTAATGGAAACTTTCTTCCAACCTTTTATTCTTCAATAAAATCAATTAAATTTCACTCTAAAAATCTGGATTATTCTGCTGTGGGTTATCATTCAGTCCTCAAAGTCTGCAAACTCCAGCTCAAGTTTTTACTGGGAACCATTTTTCTTCCTTCAGCTACAATAACAATTCCTAAATTCAAGCACCAAAATCCTGAAATTAGCTAACAACCTTTTATCACTGAAGGAACAGATATCACTTAACATAATTCTTCTAAAATAGAGTACAGGAAAAGAATGGAGTATAGTAATGGAGAAAACAAGATATGTAGAATTTATATATTGTTGTTACAGAACTAGAATTTAGATCACAATATAGCTTTTGATAGGACAAGCATTTTTCTAGAGCAGGTTCCAGAATCTTTTTCAGTCTGTGTGTGCTGGAGTTTTGGATATATTCTTGAACCATTAACAGAAACAAAAGCAAGTTGCTATTGAAAGATCCAAGAAGTCTCTGCACAAGTTATGGTAATAACACTGTGGCCTTCTTCATACATCAGAGGTCTTGTCACTGGTGAAGTGAAGCCACTAATAACTCAGAGGTGTGTCATTTTATATCCTATGAGATCTTGCTATGCTGAGACATACGCAATATCTGTAGACATGTTAATCACAGTGGGTTTACAAAGGGCAGAGCCATCAACAGCCTTTGCTATCTTGCAATAAAAAGGTTAAAACATAGTAAAAAGAAATTTTTGCATACCCTGAGAAGGGCATATAAAAACAGCATCCTGTTTTGAAGATATGAAGAAATGGGTGACATTTTTTCAATATAATATAAATGAAGAAAGAGGGGTTTTTTTTTAACTGATTCCTAACAAAAGACTTAATAACCAATATTTCAAACTGTCCCTATCCTGGATTTAAGGACATAACTATATAACAAACCATTTAAAATGCTGATGATACCATATGGCTATCAACATAATCTAGAAGTTTGTTTAATCTTAGGTATGATTAACCAACAATAGCAAGAACTTATCATTCAGAGTCAGAAATGATGAAGGGAAAAAGAGGGGGCATCTTAAGCAATTACATTTTTGAAAGGAAATTCAATTGTAGGTTTACAAAGTGATAAAATGTGGTGTTTCAGTACAGTGACAAGGCGTTGCTACTCACATATACATTCCTTGGCTATAAAGGGCATACTAACAGACTTACCTAAAAAAGGAAAAGAAAACATGTTTCCTTTTTAGTCTATTAAAATAACCCTCATTTGCCTCATGAATTACAAAGAATCTTGAGTTATTACTAGCTGGGCTGATTATCTAGATACATCAGTTATTTCAAACACATTACTGTGCCCTGTATTTCCATGATTATTATTGTACAACTTGTCTGATATCATTCAATACATGCTTCTATGTAACATATATTTTAAAGGCTAAATATTTTACTACACAGAAATAATAATGGGTATAAATATAAATTATCAACTATACTAAAAGATACATAGAAAAGAGTAGGATGAGCAGGGAGGAAGGTGGGTTCCGTTGTTTATCTATCAACTGCCTCAGTCGTGGGTTGCCCCCGGTTCAGACCAGTTCACAAGAACCAGTAGTAAAACTGGCAGGAGGCCCTGCCCACCACCCTGGATGTCGTCATCTGCGATCTGCGCATGCACATAAGCAAGGCATGTGTGGAAGCGAAGTGTGCGTGCACACGCGATTCCATTGCGAACCAGTAGTAAAGGTAAGTAGAACCCACCCCTGAACTGCCTCCAGCATGATGCTCCCCACTGGGGCCCCAAATCAATTGGCAGAGCCAGGTCTTCAAGCTCTTGTGGAAGGTGAGGCTGGTGGAAGCTAACCTCACTCCAGAGTGGGGGTGTGTGGAATGATATCCAAAGGGCAGAACTGATGGCAGAGATGAAGTTCTTCTCCTGGATCCCACCAGCCAGAATTCCCTGGCAGACAGATCCTGAGAAATACACGCTCTGCCGACATAGGTGGCATGGGCCAATCCCATTGGGATGAAAAGTTCCTCAAGTAACCCAGAGCCATGCCATGAAGGTCTTTAAAGGTGATAACCAATACCTTGAATTGCACAGGAACTCCTGATCCAGGAAAGGTCACAACTGGCACACAACCTGAAATTACACAAAAGCCCTCCTAGTTGCAACTGCCACCTGTTCTTCAAGCAGAAGTCATGAATCCAGGAGAATCCTGAAATTGTGCACCAGATCTGTCTGGGGTAATGACACCTCATCCACAACTAATGCTGTTAAGTTTTGAATCTTGGAGCTCCATACACACAAAGCCATTTGGTCTTGCCAGAGTTCAGCCAAAGGTTGTTGTCCCCAATTCAGACCTCACAGCCTCCAGGCACTGTGAGAAAGCAGCAACAGCATCACTTGGGTCACGAGGGGTGTAGATTTAGAGTTGGATATTGTCAACATACTTATGATACCTCAACCAATGGGGATGGCTTCACATAGATGTTAAAGAGGAGTCGAGAGTGGTCATGGTCTGGACCTCTCACTCCCAGCCCTCGTAGCCAGCCCAAAAGGATACCATGGTTGATAGCATCAACAGCCAAGGAGAGGTCAAGGAGAGAAAGATTGGTTGCATTACCCTCATCCCGCTCTTCTCAGAGATCATCAACAATTGCAACCAATGCTGTCTCTGTCCCATAAATGGGCCTGAATCCTGAATGAAAAGCATCCAGATAATCTGTTTCATCCAGGACTCTCTGAAGCTGCCAAGGAACCACCTTTGCAACCACCTTCCCTATAAAGGGCAGATGGGAAACAGGATGAAAGTGTCAGTCCTGGGAGCCATCTTTTACTTTGGATTTTCAAGGCTGCCACATTCAATCCATACTCTCTTGCTCAAGAGGCTCATAGCAAAGGGGAGGCAAAACACTTAAGAACAAGGATCATGTAGACTAGAAGAAGACTTATAACAAACAAATAAACACTAACACAAATGAACACATATACAATATATATTTAATCTGTAGATTTCACAATCAAAATATAAGCCTGCAAACACTGCTTGAAAGGGAGAGGCCTATGTCTCCTCCTGGAAAGCTTCCTGCAACACCTGGTTGATAATTCAACTAATCAAATCATACTCTTTATTATATTTAATGACAAGTTGTGCTGACAATTCTTAGGAATAATATGCTAGACTAAAATAGTCTTTGGTCTGATCCACCAATATTACACGTTCTTATTTTCCTCCATTTAGTGGCATTCTGATTTTGAAATTAAGACCATCATATTCATCCTGAGAAACAGAAAGGGCTTTGCAAATTCTTCAAAAAAGCCCTCATTATTCCTAAAGTATATTCTCATGCATGTCAACACATTTTCATATTGCTTCACTGAGAAAAAAAAAAGTGAAATTGCTGTGTGTGAACAGGTGAAGTGAAATGATTGTAGCCCCAATTCCCCTTCACCTGGAACCGGCTCAAAATGCAGCTTGCGGAGGCCAAAAACGTGGAGTGTGGAGGCTGAAAATGTGGCACGTGGAAGACAAAAACACGACACATGGAGGCCAAAAACGCAATGCACAGCAGCGGCAATGGGCTGTGGTGATCCCCGCAGCCTGGAGCAGCTGATTGCCAGTATTCTGGGAGGCCGATCCAACTGCCAATCAGCTGCTCCTGCTGAATCAGGCTGCGATAACGTGCTGAAGCTGACCAGGTTGTTTGCTGCAAGGACGCTAGCCAGATGAATACTGATGCTGGTAGACAGAGGCAGGATTTTTTCTTCTTGTTTTCCTCCCCAAAAACAAATGTGCATTTCATACTCTGGAGTGTCTTATACTCCAAAAAATACGATATATTATGTAACTGGTGCTAAGGTGCTTAAATGTTTTGTTTGGAAATCTTGCAGAGTATGTGGTATGTTTAGAGAAAAATGGAAAACATTTTTCAAGTTGAAATTGAACCAGTTGCAATCATTTGATTATCAATAAATAGTTTAATGATGGACGTATCATTTGAGGTGCTCATGGAGTGGGAGCTTTCATTAAAAATATCTGTATCATACAATATGGCTGGGACTTTGCTTAAAATTTAAGTAAAATACCAATGTTGCACATTTCTTCTTTCACTGCTATTCTAAATACAGGTTTGGTGGTTGTAAGGTAGACTGAGTGCAGGAAAGCTTATGTCATCATAAATTGTCACAAAAGATGTCACAAAAATATACCAGGGAGTTCTCAGTAACACACACAGGAACAAACACACATCCTTCTTCCTCATCCACATACACAGAAATTCCAAAAACAGGGCAATTCACTTTTCTCTGACAGCTCCAGAACATTTTACCTAAAAAGTAGTACTTTAAACAATTTCCCGGTGGAAGGGTAGCATTGAAAAACCTTCTATGAGCGGGTAACCCCACATGCCCTTGACTTCCTCTGGCTGATAGCGATCCCAGCTGTTCAACGACACTCCACGTGGCCTCAGATCGCTTCCAAACCAGCAAGAACCAACCGGTGACAATAAGTCAGTCAAGCCTCCGTCTCATGGCATCCCTCCCTCCACAGATGGATCAAGACGGTGCCTTTCCATTGGGCACCTTCCGCGCGTTTCCCATTGGATATGCACCCCTCGCCCATCTCGTTCAACCGGTTTCTCCCGGAATTGAAGGGGAGGGGGAAAGGGCCGGGCTTTCCAACGAACTGGAGACGGAGAAAGGACGCGTGATGCTGCGGTTGTTCCTGTCCCCGCCTTAATCTCCGCCTTAGTCCTGGTCCTGCGGCAGCGCACAATTAACGGACTGACCCCAGAGGTATACACCACGGCGTGCGCCGGCCTTGTCACCCTCCCCCAAACAACCTGCGGTGCTTATCCCAGTAAATTGAAGCCCATTCAGAACAGCTTTCAAGATGGCTGCTTTTAGGTCCGGGTGGAGGGAAACGTAATTGCAATGCTAGAGGCTATGGCCTCTTATAGAGGTAAAATTGGTTTTGTTTAGTTTCCTAGCATAGGGGATTCGGGTGCAAAATGTTGCGGAGTCGGAAGAGGGGGGATGTTAATCTGACATTCGGCGTGGAACAAGAGGGTCCTCGGCTAGGTTCCCGTATCGCCCCGTAGCGTGATGTCTGGGTCGGGGTGGGGGAAAAGGTGAACTTGAGTAAGTGTCCCCATACACCCTCGTGTACGCGGCCTAAGGTGCTTCTTTTTGTCTACAGGGGCGACTGGTATTTTAACAAGCCACTGGGGCATCTCTGGTCATCTATCAATTGGGAGGGGGGAGGCGGGGTTTGTGCGGTTACGTCCCCTGTCCAAGGGCAAGCAGTTCTGCAAGTGCCGGAGAAGGTGGTCAGATTGGAGGGTTTCTTTGTTCATTCAACTTTGCGGCAGCCTTAGTCCTTCGGCTTGCCAACGGTTCACTAGAACCTCTCCCACGCATCTCCCGCTTTCGCCCACACGTACACTTCGCAAAGCGGCCCGTGAGGGAGGCATCCACATGGTGAACGAGGGGTTTGCCCACCAATCCAAAGCAACGCGCTTCAACCGCAGCAGCAGCCGCGAGGTGGCAAAAAGAACACTCTTCTCTGCCTTCCGTGCCTGGGGTGGGAAACGGTGGGCAGACGGGTCATAACGTTCCTACACAGTGGCACGCGCTCCGAGGTCAGCCGTGTTTTAGGAGCATGGACAGAAACACGAAGCGGTTGGCAACGGGCACGCTTGGCTAGAAATAAACAGATCGCAGGCTGCTGCTACCGCCCCTTGCCTCCACCCCAGCCGCCCTTCCCAAGCTGCGCCAAGGGGGACAGGGTTTGCCTTAAAGAACCCACTGCGTGGATCTCTTTTACGTTACCTGGCTTCGTCTCTCTCTCTCTCTCTCTCTCTAGCTTGGGCTGGGTTGGCTCTAAGCTTGCCGCTGCCGCGCCGGTTCCTGCTCCCTGTCACTGGGTGAATGGGATTATTTATTTATTTCCCGTGACGTGATCCGCAGCGGGAGGGGGAGGAGGCGGCGGCAGGCGGCTGAGGGGCCTTTTGTGCAGCCGGTCTGAGGCTGCCTTCAACCGGAGGTCGAGGAGGAGGAGGAGCGGGAAGCAGCTCGCGGTCACCCGACCTGTCCTCGCCTGCTTTTGTTGTTGCGGCTGCTGTTGCTCCCGCTGCGAAGGATTGGTGTCAAGGGCAGTCAGGAGCACGAGTAGCATCCCCCGCCTAGGCGAAGTAGGGCGGAGGTTGCCTGCGGAGGGAGGTGGAGGCGCCTGCTGCTGAGCTCCCGTCTCTAAGCCGGCAGCTCTCCCTTTTCGTTGGGCGGCCAAAGAAAAGGTGAAAAACACGACGGAGTCTGGCAGGATGCGGCGAAGGAATTGCGAAGGGACTCAGAAGAGCCCTGCGAGAGTCCCGTTGCCAGGGCGGCTGTAACCCGATTGCGCTAATACAGTTCGAGGTGCCGCTTTGCTTAACGCCTTTTCCTTTTATTAGGAGGGTGAAGCTGCTGCAAAGGCAGAGGAGCCACCCGTCCCGTCGTTACAGCGAGCGCCTCCGCTCGCTTTTGCGCTCCATCGGTCTACTTCGGAGCAAAGACCCTACTTTTCTCGCATATCCGCGTTTTCCTCCGATGGTGTGGATGGGCCCTGAGATCCCGGAGAGCAGTTCTCCGCATCTCCCTGCTCAGAATCAGGATAAATAGGAGTGCTTTTCACTTGTTCAACTGCATCTTAGGTTGCAACTTCAGGTTAGGTTGTAAAACGAAGTAAAATTCACGAGCCACTCTTCACGGCGTGCGAGAGGGTACCGGTTTCATTTGAGAGGCAGCAAGAGGGCAGATTTATTGCCAAACTTATGTTAAAAATGCAACTGTAAATCCCCTGTACTCTTTCCCCTGATTTATAGCAATGTTTGGGGCTAAATCCTGGCCTTATCGGGGGCTTGGAGAGCCAGCCGCCTCTTGCAAGATTCCTCTTCCAAGTGATTCGGGAAAGTTTCTTGCTTCTCTATCTCCCATAGGGTCTGCAGGGGAGAAAAGGAAAACTGAAGCTGCTGCCAATACTTGATCTTTCCTCCCAAGTTAGAAAGGGCCATTTCAGATCAGGGGAAGAATTAAATATCTTTTTAGAGGATGCTTTGTAGAAAATATTTCTACAGTTCTGCCATCAGTTCTGGTCCCCAATCCCTTCATAGCTGTTTTAAACTGATTAGCTGTTGCCTTCATTGCCAACAATCCCAGGATGCAGCAGGGTTGCCTTTTTAGTTTATTTTGTGCAACAGCTTTGAGAGATTGGAGTACAGAAATGCTTTTCACTTTTTCCAACTGCATCCTAGGTTATAAAGGGATGTAAAATGTTTTACAGTGCCTGCACCCCAATCCACCTCCTTATTTCGCTTTGAATTTATTTGTCTGGCAATCTGTGCCAGTTTTTGAGAGCTGGAAGAGTCAATCCAGCTCTGCTCTTTGAAAGCCCTTTTAGCATTGCAGCCAAACTTCCAGGAGACAAGAATTTCCAGAAATGAAGAAACGGCTTCTGTGCAAGCTCCCCCAAAGGGCAGCATATCAAGCAATTAAACTACCCTCAGGTTGCTTTCAATTATAAAGCAGCTGAGCCAAAAAGAAACTGGTTCAGCTGCTGAAGGATGGATGTGGGAGTAATCCTAATGTGTTACATCATAGAAAGCTGTCTTTTGCTCACAGGAAAAAATGGACTTGTCTCCTTAGTATCTTTACTTTGTATCACATTTATTCTCCCCCGTCCACTTTAGAATTCCCACGGATTAAAAAACAATTGATTCAAATTTTCTTCTATTTGCATCAAGATCTAAATATTACAAGACATTTTTAGATAGATTAACCTCATTGACTGTATGTAAAGGTTATTCCAGGCATGTTTTACTATTAGCTACATCTGATATAAAAGAAACTCTCCATCCTATTGGTTTTCTGTATTGTTTTAATTCCTATTTTGGAAGTATACTTTTCGTATGGGATTTTCACAGAGCCATTGCTATATTGGTAGCATTAAATAGATGTTTTCTTTCTTTAAACTAAGATTTAACACTTCCAAATCACTTGGCAATTTTTTATTCTTGCTAGTCATGGGGCTCAAACCAGTGGTGAAATCCATTTTTTTTTTACTACCGGTTCTGTGGGCATGGCTTGTTGGGCGTGGCAGGGAAAGGATACTGCAAAATCTCCATTCCCACCGCACTCCAGGGGAAGGATACTGCAAAATCTCCATTCCCACCCCACTCTGGAGCCAGCCAGAGGTGGTATTTGCCGGTTCTCTGAACTACTCAAAATTTCCACTACCAGTTCTCCAGAACCTGTCAAAATCTGCTGGATTTCACCCCTGGCTCAAACTCTTTCGGTGTGCAGAACCTGTTCCTTAAGCAGTCAAAAGGGATGGGGCTTCTGAATATCAACAGACAAGTTCCACTCTTTCTACTCAACTATAATAAAATTGCATATACAAGTGGTCCTTTACTTATGACCCAAATAGGGACCAGAATTTCAGTTGCTAAGCAAGGTAGTGAGTCATACCCAATTTTACATCCTTTTTGCCATAGTTTTTAAGCAACCCATTGCAGCTAAGTGAATTAGAGGTCATTAAATGAATATGGCTTCTACCATTGACTTTGCTTGTCAGAAACAAACTGGGAAGGTCACAAATGGTGATCATATGACCCCAGGGTACTGCAACCATCATAAATACATGCCAGTTGCTAAGAGCCTGAATTTTATCATATGACTGTGGGAATGCTGTAATGGTCATAAGCCAGTCATAAGTCACTTTTTTCAATGCCATTGTAACTTTGAACAGTTGCTAAATGAATAGTTGTGCATTTAGAACTACTTGTACATAAAAAAGTATTGCACTCTAAATCAAAATTAAAAGCAAAACAATATGTCAATGAAGACACATCCAGGCCAAAGGTATCTAAAAGGTTGAATCATGGCAACTAGACCAACATTTGTTAAACTAAGATGTTTTGCTTCCCATTCAGGAAGCTTCATCAGTCAAATAAAAATAAAATAAAATAAAAAAATAGGCAGAGTGTGAGAAAATCGGTGGATTTTCTATTACCACACCAACTTCAGGGGTTTCTCCCCCCAAATTTATTGCAATGTGCAATGTGAAGACTTACTCATACAGGACAAAAGTATGTAAAAGATTGAATCATGGTAACTGGACCAAAATTTGTTAAACTTTTGGGGAGAAACCACTGAAGTTGGTGTTGCAAGAATTGGCACATTCCAAGGGCTCTCATGACCCTCTCTGCCTAACTAATTTTTTTTATTTTAACTGATGAAGCTTCTTGAATGGGAAGCAACATGTCTCAGTTTAACAAATTTTGGTCCAGTTGCCATGCTTCAACCTTTAAGAAAAACAAGACAAGTAAAATCAGTTAAATAAACTACTGCTGGAAGTAATTATGTTTCTGGTTGTGAAAAAGTGTAAGTAATGCAGAACATCTATATGTTTTTCTGTAATTTTCTGGTTAGGCATCTGTGCTTCAAGAGTCCATTTAAACTGTACATTTTGGCCCATATGCCAAATTACTATTGGCACATAATGCTATTTCTTTGTTTCCAAAGTTAGCTTTACAATTGATCCTTTTAATACTAGCATGAAGAGTGCAGAATTATCTTCTATATGATTATACAGTAAGTACATATTTTGTACGTACAGTACATATTATTACCCATAGTTGTTTTTGAGTGTAATCTTTTTATGCTGACCAACTTGGATTAATTCTCTACTGGTTTATCATGCACACAATAAATCAATTGATAAATCAGGAACTAGGAATCTAAATCATTGAAATCTTTATGGAAACCTTCTGTGCAAACTGATACATTATGTTTGTATAATTTGGGGCAAGAAAACCTTTCGGATTTTCATTGTATACCTTTTCTGGATTTCTGCATATCTTTTCTGCTAAATTCATTTGAGTCCTACTAAGATATAGAGATTTATCAACAAATCACTCACTGTTTAATACCTTTTTTATTTATTTCGTAACTGAGTCATCCAATATGAGATGTGCCAGTGTGAAATAATAAACCCTTTGGCTTAATCAATTCTAACAAAGAACTTGTTCAATTGTGTAAACATTTTATTAAATTTGCAATCCTATCCTATGGAAACCTCACATATATTAAATTTCCTCATCACGGTGAAGTTCTTACTGCAATGATTCGAAATAAATTATATACACTGATAATAAAAACATTCTGGACATCTCTGTAAAAAATAATTGATGCTCATCAGTCTGGAAAATACGTCTGCTTCAGAATATTCCCTTTGTCAGGACAAACTTGGTTAAATTGTCCTCAAACCAAAACTAAAAAAAGGATCAAACTACTTGGTATCTTCCCAAGATGTTTGCTGTTGCACTGAGACCATCCTGTTGAGCATTTTGCTCAAAAATTTAATATTTCAGTGGTAGTTGGCAAAATCTTCTGAATCCAGGCATAACTTCTTCAGCAAATTCACTGTGTCTTTTAGCCAGTCCTCTTATCCAGTCTATCTCACAGGGTTGTTGTAGAGCTAAAATGAAAGATCTTTCTGTAAGCTACCTTGAGCTCATGTCAGAAGTATCTAGCAAAAGGGAATTGTCTTAGCATGAAAACAGAAATGCCACTGCCTTTCTGCAGTGCTTAGCAACAAAGCCTGGGATATGAGAAAAGAAAGGCTAGGACTTTTATATATAAGAGGAAGAAAGCATAAGGAACAAACATGCAAGATTTGAAGTAGGACTGGATGTAAAGTCTGTATCATAAATTCTGCCTACTGAGAGACTGTTAACTCTCTTTTACAGCTATAGTTTTAGATCACAAGAAACATTTCATTCCTACCCATATTTGTCTTAAGTCTCTGGACAGTTATAGCTAGTTTGTGCTAATGTTAGGAAGCCTGACCATAGCTGGAAGAAAAGCAACATACACATCTGATAAACAATAAGTAATGCAAAGAGGTGTTCCCCAAACCCTGCCTACCCCATCAACTAACTCAAGTAAATGAAAAATGGACAGGAATCAAGAGAGCATGTAATAGGATGAACAAGCTGTATCTGCATCTACAACTCATATATAAATTTTAAAAGTGTACTGGATACTTTACACATACTACGTCAAACGCAAAGTTCAAGACAGCATAAAGGGAAATAATTTTATCTTCACAAGGTTTTTTTTTTTGTGGTCTTCACTGCCATGCAATAGACATAGTTACATGCATAATGGGATTTCATAATTAGCTGTTTGGAAAATTTTACATCATCCTAGCTATCTGCCTATTCTCCTGACCTGTTTATGTCTTGCAGCTTCACAAAAAAAGCAGGAAGAAGTTAACCCTGGAAGAAATTATGTCAGTGGCCAGTTCTGTTTGTACATTTAACAAAATCTTTCAAAGAACCATCAGCTCTGGCTTCCAAAAATTTCTCAGAGCATTCAAGAATCTACTAGATCACATAAACATGACCTGACAGCAGGCTATATAATGTATGTCCAACATCCAAAGATAAGGAATAGTACAATGACCAAAGTTTACCATGCATCTTATCATGATAGGAGAAATTACATCCTGTCCAATATTCAGATTCTTTTTATCTTACTCAAGGAGCAAATTAAGCCTACAGCCTGCCACATGGATTTTCCTGATGACAGCCTAAGACTGGTATAGAGCTTTAAAATTCTGGGCTGACTTTTTAAAGGTGGCATCTGGAATACTTTCCTAATTCAAATAGTACATTTGAAACTATTTCTGTTTTGATCAGGAGACCATGACAAGCAAAGAGGCCAATATATCACTGGAAGTCCTCCATCCAGTTGGTTGATCCCTCTGGAGAAAGTCCCAGGGGGACTTTTCTGAGGAGCAAGCTAGCACTATGACAATTTTTCTTGAGGCATGAAAGACAAGATGCCTCATTATTTGCCAGCTGATGAATATGCACTAAGAACAGTCACCATATGACAACTGGCTGACTCTGAGACGCCTGGAATTTATTTATTTAAAATTTGTATGGGCATCCATCTTACACAGATGGGTCAAAATATAATGACAATAACAACAACAACAGCAATAACCTCTAATTACAAAATAAGAGCAAAAAATAATACAATAGCCAAGGCAACATAACAAACATACAGTCCAACTACACCTTTACTGGAAGCAACTAACACACCCTACATTTAAAGTAGGCTGATGTAGGTAGTGAAAAGATAATGAACTGCAAACACCTATGTGACTATGAACCTAAGGAATTTAACTTCTAGGAGGATTTAGTGTAAAATATATGAAGATCCTTCAAGTAAGAGATAGGCGTTTCCAAGGGTAGGATTGGAATTGAGTCCATTTAACTTTGGTGGCTGTTGGGGGTCAATGACCTAGATCTATGATGGTGAACCTATGGCACGAGTGCCAGAGGTGGCACACAGAGCCCTCTCTGTGGCCATGTGTGCCATCACCAGCTGATCTCCTGATTTCCAGCACGCACATGCTCTCTGGTCAGCTGGTCTTTGCGGGTGCCAGAGTGCTGGGAAATGGCCAAAAATGGCCTGGAGTGCTAGAAACCTGAAGACTAACTGGCCGGTGCATGCATCCCTGTTTTTTGGCTGTTTTTTGGGCCATTTTCAGGCTGTTTTTCAGGCCAAAAATGGCCCGAAAAATGGCTGGAAAACAACCTGAAAAACAGCCTGCAAATGACCAAAAAACAGGCATGTGTGCATCGGCCAGCTGGTCTTTGGGTTTCTGGTGCTCTGGCATGTGCGAAGGCCAGCTGGCCGCTGTGTGCATGCACACTGGTCCACTCATCTTTGGGTTTAGGGTGTGTGTACATGCATGCACACATGTTCCGATTTGGGCACTCAGTGCCGAAAAGGTTCGCCATCACTGACCTAGGTTGTTGCTTGAATTCTGCATAAAACTGATGAATAGCCCAAATGTGTGGTTATTCACAACTCTTTTCTTGCTCCTTCTGTGAGTTAAATAATCTAGAGGTTGGACTTCATGAAAAGAATTTCATCTTTCTTTGATATAAAAACAATTGACTTGTTTTCTAAGCAGAAGGAAAACACAGACTGAATGGCAGACAAGCTAGCTTAAAGTTTCTTAAATCATATTGATGCACAAAAGAAAATAGTACAATTATTGAAGTTGTTTCATTGGTTCTGTGTCTCTCATAGATATAAATGGAGGAAAAGAATAATGGGATTCAGTCAGCACTGAGAATACTGGGAAATTGCAGTTAATGTGTCTGTTGTAGTGGTCTATTTAGAGCCAGTTTCTAAATGGAAACTGAACTTAACTAAGCAACCTTTTCCATCACTTCTAATCTTTCCAGAGTTACTTTGACGATAGAGTGGAGGTCCATATTTTTTCAGATTGCCAATATCTGTACTTTGCAACATATTGTTACATGAGCATTAGAAAAAACAGTGAGACACATTTATTTGTTTGTTTATTTGTTCGTTTGTTTATTGGTTCGATTTATATGCCGCCCTTCTCCGGAGACTCAGGGTGGCTTACAATGTGTTAAGCAATAGCCTTCAT
>JANHZT010005357.1:252891-268450 GCA_032468215.1 Stegonotus admiraltiensis
CACCGGCGAGGTTGGCAAAGATGTTTAAAGATAAATCGGCTAAATGTTGGAAGTGCCACCAGATACCTAGGTCATATTATCATATGTGGTGGACATGCTCAAAGGCAAAAAAGTATTGGATAAAAATACACACATGGTTGGAAAAAATGATAAAGCAGCACATTGACTTAAAGCCAGAAATATTCTTGTTGGGGATTTTACCTGAAAAATATAAGCTTGGCATGATGTCCTTCCGGGCAAGACATCAGGGGTGTCGAGGGTTGCTTGACGCTCGACAGGGAATGCATATTTAATTATTCATATACTAACTGAAGCTAGAATTGTATTTGCACAAAATTGGAAAAGTGAAGAGATTCCCACAGATGAAAATGTGATTAGGAAAATATTAGAATGTGCAGAAATAAATGCTAACAATCAAGCAAAAAGAACAAAATAAATATTACTTATGGGACTTATTTTATCAATGGTTAGACAATAAAAATAGAAGTTAGAAACAGGGAAACAAAAGACCATTTTAACCAATGTGAAATAAAGAAGATATGTTAAGAGAGAGAAGCAAATATTATGATTATTATGTTTAATATTATCATTTTAATACTATAGAATTAATGTTAAAGTAATGAATATTGCTGTAAATTTTGATTATTTATAAAGATATCTGTACCCAGACGTCACACTGTTTAATTGAAGATGGAATTTTATATTGAAAAACTAAAAAAAGAAAGAAAGAAAGAAGGCAACTGGAAAGACTATGGGGGGAGGGCGGAAACTCATTGTAAGGTTTTCTTTCTTGCCTCATTTACATTGTTATTAGACATTAAATGGATTCATGGAGGGATGGCATTTGGGAGTGGTTGGCATAGCAAGTCTTCAGACTTCTGTCTGGTGGGAGAGAAAATTGTCAAGGGTGTTTATACCTACTTGTCTTATAGGAGTAGCTGCACACACACACAGTGGTGGGATTCAAATTTTTTTACTACTGGTTCTGTGGGCATGGCTAGGTGACCATGTGATAGGGTGGGCGTGGCTAGGTGGTCACAATCCTAGTTCACCCTATGAGGATTCCCCCATCCAAACCTTTTGCAATCCTCCAAAGGGTCAAAGGAAACCAGATCCCATACAGTTCTGAACCCTTAAGGCAAACCAAATACAAGTGGTCCTCGCTTAATGGCCAGTTGCTTAGCAAGTGTTCTAATTTATGACTGACCTCCCCAGAGCTACTTGACCTGTTTTTGACAGCCATGTGTGCGCGCGCACACACACATTTATGACTAGTTACAACATCCCACGCAGTCATGTGACTGAGGTTTTCTATGTTTTTTGCCAGTTTCCTTCTGGTTTCCGGTTGAAAATGCCCATTGGGGAAAATGGACTTGTTTAACAACTACAGTGTTCGCTTAATGACCACAAGGTTCACTTAATGAACATGGTTTTTGCCTAACCCAGGGGTCTGCAACCTTAAACACTCAGAGCCATTTTTCTATTTTCTTTTAAACAGGTATCTCTCTGTGTGTCTCTCTTTTCTCCCCCTCTTCCTCTCTCATCTCTCTCTTTCTCCCTCTCTCTCTCATCTCTTTCTCCCTCTCTCTCATTTTCTCTCATTTCTCTCTCATGTCTGTCTCTTTCTTTCTCCCTATCTCTTTCTCATCTCTTTTTCTTTCATTTCTCTCATCTCTTTCTTTCTTTATCCCTATCTCCCTCTCTTTCTCATCTCTCTCTCACACACATCTCCTCTCACTCCTCTCTCTCATCTCTTTCTCTCTCTGTGTGTGTATCTCTTCTCTCTCTCTTTCCCTCCCCATCTTTCTCTGTCTCTTGTCTCTCTTTACCTTCCCCATCTATGTGTCTCTTGTCTCTCGCTTTCCCTCTCCCCTCTGTCTCTTGTCTCTCTCTTCCCCCACCTCTGTCTCTTGTGTCTCTCTCTCTCTTTCCCTCCCCTCTCTCTGTGAGTCTCTTGTCTCTCTCTCTCTCTCTTTCCTTCCCTCCCTCCCCTCTCTCTCCATCCCCGATGGGCGGAAGGAACTTCTGAACTGGTGCTGCATGGTGGGAGTCTGACGTCCAGAGGCCAACGATACACATACTGAAGACCAGATGGGGGCAATCCCAGAAAAATAACACATGTCTTGTCACTTGCAAGTGTTTATGGTGAGGAGGAAGAGAAGCACGGTGGAGGAGGCTTGTGCTGGTGTCAGAGGCGAGCACTTCATGGATCCTAAGTGGGGGTCGAGCCTCCCCGCTCACAACATCTTCATCTGAGGGGCAAGCGGCTGAGTGAGCAAGCCAGCAATCTTCTGGCTGCCTCTAACCTGCAGTTTACTCATGAGCACCATTGGCCTTTCTCCCTGCCTCTCCCGGCCAATGGTGCTCATGAGTAAACTGCAGCTAGAAATCTCAAATACAGCTGGGACTGAATGTTTCTGTTGTAGCTGCTGGCTGGAGCTACTAAACAGGTGGCCAAACTAAGTGCCTGAAGGACCCCATCCTGGGAGTCCAGGTGACTCGGCAGTTGGCGAGTGGCTGGGCTCCTCAAGAGATGGAATTCGCAGGGGGCTGATCTACCACTGGCTACAACACAATGTTCATTCTCATCCGTATTTGAGATTCCTAGTTAGCGTTGACTTCGGAAGTGGATGCAGCTTACAGCTCTGAGCCCAAAGCAGCAGGAGGTGTGGGCTGCCTTGGTGCCACCAGCTTTGGGCTTTTAGTGGTCCATGGAGGACACGCTGTAATTGGCGCCAAGACCAGGGCCCCAGGAGGGCACGGGTGAAGACTTTTACAGCTTTCTTTCTGCCTTGCAGAAACAGAGATAGCGAGAGGCCCGAGAGCACACAGCATCCCAGCACTGCACCCTCACAAGGGATGCCTACCCATCCCCCTCCACCTTGTTAGTCTAGCCGGCAATCTCCTGCGTGCTTCCCTTGCAGGCCAGGCCAGCTTGGGAAAACACATGGGAAGGGCTCTGGTGCCACGATCTCCCACACACTTCCCTTGCAGGCCAGGCCGGCTTAGGGAAACACACAGGAAGGGCTCCAGTGCCACAATCTCCTGCATGCTTCCCTCCCTCCCCACGCGCATCGGTTCACCTGCTGCTGGTATCACCCCTCCATCAGCTTGCCCTTCCCCATACACCTGCTGGCCCATGCCCTTCGGCCTTACCTTTGCGAGCAGCATGAGCAGAAATACGCAGCAGCTAGATTCTGCAAGTAGTGGCAGGGTGGGGTGGGCGTGTGCAGCCAGAATTTCTACTACCAGTTAGCCCGAACTGGTCAACCCACCACTGCACAGAGACCATTCAGAACCACACCGAGGCTATCCCTTTCGTCTACCTCCACATAAAGCTTCCCCTAGGCTGGTTCTTGCTCTGTGGCACTAAGGCCTATGCATGCATACCTTCCTGCCAATTCAATGGGGGCCCATGTCCCACCTCAGGTGATTAACAATCCCTTTGCCCTCACTGAAGAGGTATCAGAAAACAGATATTCAAACCCCAAGCCCTGATTGTGACTCACAAATAATGCTGCCCAGTAAGGCAGAATATATTGTACTGGCGATCTCATTAGGGGGAGTTCTAGAGCTCACTGTGTGCAATTTCAGAAATATTAATAGCCTGAGCTTGCACACTGGTTAATCTCAATTTGATCTCACAAGCCGTGGATGCACTAAACTAAGAGCTAAGGCAGGTTCAGGAAACAATTCTTGAAAATGGGCAGCCATGAGGGCACAATCATGGCTGCGAAGAATTTTGGGACATGTGCTTGCTTCAACATGACTGAAAGCTCACAGAAAGTGACATCACACATCTAAAAATAATTGGCATAGAAAATTGGATACTATAAATTTCTTTTCTACTTAACAGAAAGTTTGCCCTGGCTGCTAAACTTTCATGGGTTGAAAGCTCTCTTTTGGGGAGCCACTGCAGGGATCCTTTTCTTCTGCCTCTATCAATGCCTTCCCTTTTGGATTAACAATCTAAGAAGTTGCTTCCCTGCATCCTGGAACCTACCCCACCCCCCAAATAAAAGCACCCACCATGTCTCCCTGATCAGCTCAATTCTTAATCTTGTGCCAATAAAAGTGTGCATGTCACCCACACTTTTATCAGTGGTGGGTTGCTACTGGTTCACCCTGGTTCAGGTGAACTGGTAGCAGCGGTGGTGGGAGGCTCTGCCTACCTGCCCGAACATCATCAAATACGATCTGTGCATGCGCAGAAGCTTCTGTGCATGTGCAGAAGTGGCACATGTGTGAGCGAAGTGGTAGCAAAGGTAAGTGAAACCCACCCCTAACTTATATGGCACAAAGAGGGAAGTGCCCCCCCCATATTAAAATATTCTTTATTCTTAATATTAAAAAGAGGCAGAATATTATATTTTCCCAGAGGAGAATTGGAAAAAAATAGTAACAAAGGCAGAAAACAGCCCCTGTCTTCCTTTCATAGGAAAACAGCTTCAAATTAAGAAACTTGAAGAGGCTGACCTTTAGGAATGCAGATTTTTCATCCATTCAGGAAGACTGGACCAATCTATTCACAAACAAATTGTCTTCATACACAGCTCCCCCAGGCTGGAGCTGATGGTATTAAGGATTTACATTTCCCCATCCAAATCCTAAGGACAGGACATGACCTTTAGGACATTATAGGATTAACCCAGCACTATTGGAATAGAAAAAGACACAAGGCTCACTACATTGCACAACCCTCTGGAGCATCTCACTCACCAAACCCCAGGACCCTATAAAAATCAATCCATTCACTCAGTGATTTTGTCAGCCACACCAAACAGAAACAGGCTGTGGTCACTGAAGTTTCTGGAAACCAAATCAAGACCTTCTTTCCTTTTGCCAGCCTCCATTTTATTTCCAGCATCTTTCTCCTGGCTTGGAACTGGACTGAATTTTTCTTCCCACACTGTGTTTGTTGTTTCATTTATAGTGTTTAATACTATTTAATTGTATTTTAACAGTTTTGCTTTTTAATTGTTTTGTTTTTGTTATTTTAATTGTGTGTACTGCTGACATTTGTGTGTTGGGTCGTTGTATAAATTCAATAAATAAGCAGACATCTAGTCAAGGGATGTATGGATGCCAAGTTGGTTTTTTCCTCACAAATATATGCATGTTTATTCCTGAGAATTTAACTGATGTAAAGAAAAATAAATTACACTTTTATTTACTTCTAAGACATATATTAGCCTATAATTAGTATTAAAACAGTATTAGTCTGTTATGCAGCTAAAGCAATCATTATTGAGTTCTCATTTGTCACATCCTTTCTGTGGTAGCAAAATAATTCTGCTATGTACGAACCCCCAATTGGTTCTTGCTTTTAAAAATACATAATTAATTGCTGTTGTGTATTCAGAGAGTTGAAAAGAGGTAAAAGAAGCCATGACAAAATTTAATACATAGTGTAACTTACTACCCTGGGCTTGTATTGTGATTCAGTTCCTGATCACAATGTATTATAACTTAGAGGTTAATGAGGAAAGAAACATTTTCCATTTTCCACATTCCAGTAATGCAATACAATGCCCAATTAGCTAATAATCATCAGGACCAGTGGTGAGTTGCTCCAGGTTCTGTCCAGTTCTTGTGAACCGGTAGTAAAAGTGGTGGGAGGCTCTGCCCACCCGCCCGGACATCAGTAATGGACAATCTCTGCATGCGCAGAAGCTTCTGTGCGTGCGCTCCAATTGCGAACTGGTAGTAAAGGTAAGTAGAACCCACCCCTGATCAGGACATACACTCAAATCTATTTTTAGTGTCAATCTTAACCTACAAAAATTGCAGAGAAGTAATAGAGTGTATTGCTATCTCCCATATGTCAGTTTAGGGAGCTGATGTCCACGAGAGATGATACAGTTTCAAGAAAAGATTGAATTTTAGCAGAAATCTCTACCAAATGAAGGCGAATATATGTTCAGATAATGTTGCAGGATCCAATCTGGGTTGGTCACTGGGACCAGAATGTTTTGTCTTCCAAACTTTCAGACTCATCTGGACTGGAGTCCATTCTCAGGGAACTGAGGATCTTACAGAAATCTACTGCACTAACTGGTGCAATTATAATATCATCCTTTGATCATATTACCCACTACTTCTACAAATGGCATCCAGAAAGATGCACAACTATTTGGGCCTGAGACAGCACAGTGTTGGAAACTTAACTGATAACAGATGGGGAGAGATTAAATTAAGGTAATTAACTTCTGCAAATTCTTTTGCAAATAGGCAAGCATTTTGATTGGGATGCTTTGAAATCAAGTAATATTTTAGGAATTTACATTTATGTGGTAGTAATGGAGAGACAAAAAATCGAGAAATGGAGATTACTTGGAGAACCTGAAAGATGAATGTATTATGTGCATTCACATTTAGGCTAACTTTATACCTGATATAAAATAAGCTGTTATATCAGTTAAAAAGTTAATTGCTACTATGCTATATGCTATAAGCCTTTCTTTAGAGCAGTGTTTCTCAAATGTGGGGACTTGGCAGGATTGTGTGGATTGTGTGGATTTCAACTCCCAGAGTTCCCCAGTCACCATGCTGCTGGAGAATTCTGGAAGTTGAAGTCCACACATCTTAAATTTGCTAAGCTTGAAAATCACTGCTCCAGAACTAAAGGTATTATGGCCTACCAATGAGGTAAGATGGGCTAAAGATAGTCCAATGTATCATAGGAGTTTAAGACTTGATACAGGTAGTCCGTTCAATGGCCATTCAAAGTTATAAAGTGCTGAAAAAAAATGGATATATGACTGCTCCTTGAAGTTGCAGCCAATGCATCAATCCCACAACCATGTGATCGAAGTTTTGGGGTTTGGCAACTGGTCTGCATTTATGACCATCATAGCATCCAGCCCAGGGGTGAAATTTACTTACCTTCGCTACTGGTTCGCAAAGGTGAGAACACACACACCTCCTCCATGCATGCGCAGAACCTTCTGCACATGTGCAGACGGTCAAAAGCAGGATGTGATGATGTCCAGGTGGGTGGGCAGAGCCTCCCACTGCTGGTGCTATCAGTTTGCCCAAGCTGGATAGAACCAGCTGAATTTCACCACTGATCCAGCCATCATATTCTCTGACCTATGCAAACAGTTTCCACTTCAAATCCCTGAAACTGAAACTGAGACTGCCAGAGCTGCTGTTTCTAAGTAGAGTGGTCACGTGATGCTTCACTTAACAGCCACTTTGCTTAATGATGGAAAATCCAGACCCAATTAGGGTTGTACCCTGAGGACTATCTGTAATTCAAACTCAGGAGTGGGTGGGAAACAGCCTATTTAAGAGGGCATTGATAGGTATAGCATATCTGTTCTGAAGGACTCAGGAGTTTTTGCGTTGATCCATCTTGGCAAGATCCATCTTCACCAAATAAATTAGTAAAGGAATAGTAGAGATGATTTTTTTTTATTAAAAAAATGAGTGGATCTTAATTTGAATATTATATAATTTGGTTTTCAGGAACATAAACCAAAATTATTGAGTTAGCACTTCTATCAAAAAATAGTGAACCTAGTAGCCACACTTCACCAATCAAAATTAATAATATCAAGACTAATAAAATTATTTTGGCATCAAAAGAGGATGGGGCTGAAAACATCACAGGGCTGTTTTCTTCAGGACTGTAATACATCAATAAAATTAATGACACATTCAGAATCAGCTGCTTAAGATATTTACCTTGCTCACCTAATGATTGGCTCACATTCAGTGACATCACAACTTGTACAGTCTGGTCCATATTATTCCCTAAATCAATTCTGGTTCACTGGATTGTTTTACTAAGTAAAAAATACCTGTACAATCTGTATCTATATTAATTTGTAGTTATTTCTTACCTAGATTTCTCTGTAAATTCCACAATGTAAGAAACTCAAATGTCTTCGTGTTATTCGTCCTTGTTTTATTGAATTTCTCTCTCATATATGCACACTTCCCTGTGAGCCTGAAATAAAACAATACATATCTATGTACAACCAATAAGAACATGCCTGATAAAAAATACTTAAAAATCAGTCTGGCGCTTTTTGTTTTGCAGTGGGGAGGGAAGAGGGGGAATTGGTTCATGACTGTATTGGACAAATTTTAAACCAAATACATGTAATTTAATTTGAAAAATCATGTAATTTTTATATTGTATCAGTCCTGCTACAGAATTCCCATTTCACTCTTCTTCGTGCTGTTTCAAATT
The DNA here is from genome assembly GCA_032468215.1 of Stegonotus admiraltiensis. Classification (NCBI taxonomy): domain Eukaryota; kingdom Metazoa; phylum Chordata; class Lepidosauria; order Squamata; family Colubridae; genus Stegonotus; species Stegonotus admiraltiensis. The sequence continues at coordinate 261,092 of JANHZT010005357.1, forward strand.
TTTGCTCTTGTCATGTAGCTGCCAAAAGACTGACTGAGTTACATAGAGTACTAAAATACTAACACACTATGTAGCTAGTAGCCATATAGAACTATGACCATAGAAAAAGTGATGCTATACTACTAGAGTTGTTCAAACCAACTGTCATATAGCTGTTCTTTTCCATTATTTCTAAAAGTACATCCCAATCACTCCAAATATGACCTCACCACAGGACTTGCTCCACTTCATATCACTAACTAAATGGTTAAAGCATCAGGCTAGAAATCAGGAGACTGTGAATTCTAGTTTTGCCTTAGGCACAAAAGCTAGCTGGTTGACTTTGGGCCAGTCTCTCTCAGCCCAACTTACTTCACAGGGATATTGTTTTGGGGAAAATAGGGAGGAGAAAGAAGTATTAGGTATAGCAATAGCACTTAGACTTATATATCACTTCACAGTGCTTCACAGCCCTCTCTAAGTGGTTTACAGAATTAGCATATTGCCCCCCAACAATCTGGGTCCTCATTTTATTGACCTTTATTGGAAGGATGGAAGGATGGAAGGCTGAGTCAACCTTGAGCCAGTTAGGATTGAGGGAATTGAACTCCTGGCAATGTGAGCAGAGTTAGCCTCCAATACTGCATTCTAACCATTGTGCTACCATGGCTGAGTCAACCTTGAGCCAGTGAGAATCGAACTGCTGGCAGTCAACAAAATTAACCTGCATTCTAACCATTGTGCCACCATGCCAGTTGTATGTTCACAACCTTGAGTTATTTATAAAAATAATAAAGGTGGGATTAAAAAACAATTAACAAACAAATAAATAAATAATACTCTTCTGTATAGATTGCCTGAGATGTTTGTGTATCCTAACAAGCATGCCCTATAAAAACACTTCAGTATTAACAGCTATATTGTATGAACTTCTAAATTTTTCCTATTGTGAAATACATGTCCACCTGCCCAAGTGCCAATCATAGCAACTGTAGTAAAGGAAAAATGGGGAGAGAAATTTAAGTAAAAATAATCCAAGTAGTCTAATAGAACCAATTTAGTAATGCAAAATCGATTATATATTACAATTTAAATGTAAAGTTTTATAGTTGGAACAAAGTATGAATTAAATTAACCAGAGTCTATATTGTTACATTCTGGCTCATATTAACATAATTAATTATGTTTCATTGTAAGGTTCCCCTGAGCTCAAGGTAGGAATGGTTACTTGCATGCATACAGAACTATATTCTTTCTGTCAGAGCACTCCTGCATTTTGAACTATGTATTATAGAACTATAAGCAAAAATGGCAAGTTGGATTTGGTTCTTCTAAGATGCTGCACATTAATGCATTTGATTTTCTTTTATGTGAGAAGACTCCATTGTATAAAACCATGGAATTTTAAATAAGTTGTTGTGCCTCAAGGACTATGTAACTCTGTATGCAACTTGTTCACAAATTCATAATATTGCCTCAAGTGTCAAAGCACATTATAATACAATGAACTATTTGACAGAACATGGAAAACAAATCCTATTATAATTTTAAATAAAACATCATATAAGTAGTTATATAGCACAGCACAATTTCACCTTTTAGTAAGAAATTGTGGTATGCTTCAGTTAGGTGAAAAACTCCCAAAAAGGATCAAGGCTGAGTGTGTGATGGTTTCAGAACTAGATTCAAAACAAAACAACAGCAGGTTCAGATCTATAAGAGGTGAAATCCATAACTACCATATATGTTCATTATAGTTAGTTTAATATAGATATACTGTACATTGCTATATATTAACACAGAATATTAATGGATACATTATTGCTCTGGTAAAATGAAGGATGGGTGACCTTGTTTCTGCACAAAATGACCTTGACCAAGAAGATAGGCCAGATCCATTACCAAAGGGGAAAAACATGGCTTATGTTCAAAACAAAGTATGGGCCAGAGGTTCCAAAACTCTTCTCATCTAAAGATGTTCACAGCATCTTTACTATCTCTGTATTTATTTCTAAATACCTCAAAGCAAAAACTGAGAACTACCTTGTGTTAGGAGTTTGCACTGTATCTCATAGATGTCAAGTATGTTTCCGTCAAAAGTTTAAAATAATTCATAGTGACCCTGTGGGTTTGCTGCCACATCCTGGGATACAGTGGCACACCATTTGGGAAATACAGATTTAGATTACAATAGGAACTCACACTGTTTATATGTCTATATAGAGAGAAGGTAGAGAGATGAAAATAATACAAAAATTTAACAGGAGAAATAATTTCCAGTGTGCTAAACTGTTGATAAATCAATGTTTCAAGGGGTTTAATGCAAATCGGAATGTGTGCTGAGATAACTTTTTATGATCACCAATAGTAATCTTCAAAAAGTTAGTGAGCGGTCAGGAAAAGTAGAGCTATAATCGTTTCTGCTAGATTGGAATCACTGAATAATTGATACATGTACTACAAGAAGCAGACTCAGGCAGGAAAGCTTTTAAGACAATACAGTATTCATTTGTGTATCTGAGTCTGTCAGAACCCTACTGTGATACTGCCATTTCTGTGAGGAGGGGCCCTGAATCCCTTTATTCGCTTATTGCCCTCTTCTTGTTTCCTGCATATCCTATAATCCCTTAGTTTATAATCCTAGCTCTGACACCAATTTGCCCTATGTTTTGATTTACCTTTGGGGAAATTTGTAAGGGGGAAGGGCCATCTGTTTTGCCTCAATTCTGAAGCCTCCTGAAAAAAGTGCCTGGGAACCGTCCCTTATCGTTTTCCCAGGATGGCCATTCCTACAACATCTTCACACCTGTGGATTGGTTCATTCAACATCAGACTGAGGGGAGGGGTTTCTAACTCCTTTATCCTAATGGAATTGCATAAGGGGAACTTAGAGCCTGCTTTGCTTTTTTTCTTGCAATCGCCTTCTTTTCAATAAAAAATTCCTTTTGAAAAGTTGAAGTGTCAAGAGTTTGTGCTTTCTTGAAAGGCGCAGGGAGGCAGACCTTACAGAGTCTTTCCTATTGGATTAAAATAAGATGGCTTTGAATAGTAATCAAAACATTGATTACTATTGGAATACTAATGCTCTGCTTTGTATATTTGACAATTTCATGTGCTTTGGGAATTATCTGCTCTGTGATATCAACATTCTACTCCAATTTTGTTCTGTGTACGTCAGAAATTCATGTCCTGCTTTGCTAAATAAATCTTATCTTAATAAATCCTTATTTGCCCTTGGGTTATTTAAAATGTACACATTTAGCAACTATGCTAATCTTGATGTAAATTGGGAGAAACATTTAAAAAGTGAAATTAAAAAGTTTTCCATACTAAATGGGTGAAGCTAAGTGGATATAAGTGGATACTAAGTGGATATTTTTTTAAAAAATCTATAGACCCCTGTTAAAATGCCAGGTTTTTGAGGTGTAAAAAATTCAGACCAAGAAAATCAGTTCAGATTTTTTTCCTGCCTTAATATATCCTCTAAGCTGTATAATTCAGTTGAAAAATAGCCTGAATTCTTTTTTGGGAAAAAATAAAAATAAACTTATAACATGGTTGCATAAGTGTGCATCAGTGGTGGGTTTCTACCAGTTTGTCCCGGTTTGGGTGAACCAGTAGTGGTGGTGGTGGGAGGCTCTGCCCACCTGCCCAACATCAGCACAAACGCTCTGTGTATGTGCATAAGTTCAGAAGCGCTGCTCATGAGTGAAGCAAGTGCGCTCACGCATATGCTCCCGATTCCAAACCGTTAGCGAAGGTAAGTGGAACCTACTACTGGTGTACATGACCTTAAACTAATACTTTGTTAAAGCAGATTTTTATTTTATGATAGCATTCAGGCTTTTGGGGTAGGAGCCTATCAACATGGCACAACTTGCCTTGGGAATCTTTGCCCACTCTTACTTGCAAAAGCTCTCTAAATCTGTCAAATTGCGAGGAGCATCTGTGCATAGCCTGTGCATAGTCTTCTTCAGGTCACTCTACATATTTTTAATTGGATTTATGTCTGAGTGATTGCGCCATTTCTAATCATTGATATTTTTCTGATGAAGCCATTGTTTTGTTGATTTGAAGGTATGTTTTAGTGAAAGATGAAAATCCTCTTCATCTTCAGTATTTTAGCAGAGGCCTGAAGGTTTTGTGCCAAAATTAACTGATATTTAGAATTGTTCCTAATTCCCTCTATCTTGACTAAAGCCTCAGTTCATGTTGAAGAAAAAAAAATCGACATAGGCTTTTCTAAAGGTAGCCTGGATTTGGATGTTTTTCTTTGTAAAAAAAAAAAAAGGCTTCTGTCTTGCCACCTATTCCACAGCCCAAACATACGTAGAATACAGGATGCTGTTGTCACATGTAATGCTACAACCAATGCTTGCCGGAAATTTCTGCAGTCCCTTTAATGTTGCTATAGGTCTCTTGTCAGCCTCTCAGATCAGTTTTATTCTTGTTTTTCTCATAAATTCTGGAGTGACAGCCAGTTCTTGGTAATGTCACTGTTGTGCCATATTTTCTCCACTTGCTGATAACTGTCTTCACTGTGTTTCATATTATACCTAATGCCTGATTTTTTTATGTCCTTCTCCTGACAGATACCTTCCAACAATGAGTTCACTTTAATGCTTTGTAAGGCCGTGCCTTTTGCTATAAGAGGCTGACTAAATGTCAGACAAAGGCTGCTAGAACAGCTAAATTTTATGTGGGCTTGATCAGAATCACTTTAATGTACTGTCTAATATTTAACATTAGTTTGAATGTGGTTGATTAATTAATTCTGAACATAGCCACATCCCTACTTATAAGAGGGAGTGCACATTTATGCAACCATATCATTGTAAATTTATTATTTTTATTTTTTCTCCCTAAAAGATTGTACAGCTTGAATTGTACAGCTTATAGGTTATATTACAGGTTAAAAATATTTGTTTTACTTTTACTTCTCAAAGATCTGGCATTTTAACAGAGGTGTGTAGACTTTTAATATCCACTGTATATATTATTATTTTATTACATTATAACATACACAAAACATGTACACATAAACAGTTTTTTTTCAAGTTCAGCTCAATTCTTGATGATTTCATACATAACATCATGTAATGTTCTTGGGAGGTAAGAACTGATCTTATGTTGTCTTATTCTAATTTTGTTCTGTTTTATTGTTTAGTATTTAATTTGTAGCCCAAATATTCTATGAAAGTCTTCTACTTAAGTACTAATTAGATCCAGCTTCTAAGCTGAAACTCAGGTGCAGTCATTTTTTTAATACTTAATATTTAATACTTCAGTGTAGGATTTGCAAACTCCAAAGCATTCAGTTTTAATCAACTTATGTGCAGCAATGTATGTATAGCTGGAGCTTCAGCTTGGTTATATGCAATTTTTCTTTATACCAGATGAATAAATATTTTCAGTATTGTCTCTGTGTCTGTGTCTACTCTATTTCATCTTCCCCAATTTCTTTCTTCAAATGCACCTGAGTGATTGAGCAGTTGCTGAACTGAGTATCATCTTCAAAATGCTTCATTTGCAACAACTTGATTTGGAATCTTGCTGATCTTCTGACCTTCTTCTGATTGATTTTTTCTATTATTATTTTCTATACCGCTTGTTATTAGGCTAAGACATAAACCCAACTCTTTTCTGATCTGTTGGTGATAAAAACAGTCCAGAAATATTTACTCCACTCAAGCTTTAATAATCCATATTGAGCAGAAGCAGTTCCTCAAATAAGGTAGATTAGTAAGGCTTTTTAAAATGGTACCTTGCAGCACCATTACCAAGCTGTAAAATACCACTTAAATTGACCAGATTTACTAATATTTTTAGTATTATGACCACCAACGATCAATTTTTTATGTGTGTGTGAATTTAAATTTCCTGAAAAGCCATCTGAACCTAAAGCAGAGTTCTGTTAAAATATCTGTGCTAAATTGCAGAAGTAGCTTATATATTTCTTTGCTTGCACAGAGCATTGAAATATAAACAGTAAATTTTAAGAAACATTATAAATAAGGTTGAGTCAAAGGACTATTGACTATAATCAATGGAATTTCAATTTTGAGGAGGGCTTACTGCACAAAATGATTGGTGAAGTAGGAACAATAATTTGTTCCCAGCAAAAGAGTTTGACAAAAATGTTATTTTGCAAAGTCTGATAGGTAGCGCCTCCTAATATTCAGTGTGATGTAAACAAATTTCCTCCCATGATTTTCAAAGAATGTATGATTCATAATCAATTTGACAGAACAATGCTATGCACTGCACCACATGGATAGAAAGTGCTAATATGTTTGGTGATGAAGCTTTATTACTCCAACAGCTGAAGCCATCATTAAACAATTGCAATTGGGAGAAAGCTTCTAGACTTAAAAAAAGGTTGCACACCACAATTAGCAAATCATTTCAAATTGTGAGATGCAGGAAAATATAGAAATTGGATATATTTTCTGATCCAGAACGTCTTTATCTGCCAAATTTTGTTTCCACAATAACATGGAACCGGTTAATGTTGTTAACATTTCATACAGTATGTTCAGGTATAGAGATGAATTGTTTTCAGTCATATAACACAGAAAAATTTACCTGACTGAAGAGGAAAAATAGGGTTGTAAGATAAAGCAGTGTTCACCTAGTTCATTTCTTAGTAGCTTTCAGTATTCTCATATTGGCTGGAGCTTCCAGGATTTTAGTAGCACCTGAAGAGCAACAAGTTTCCTACCTCTGATATACAAAAATGTAGTTGTGTGGATTAGGTTTAGCACTTCAACATGTGAGTAAGGATACTACTGATGAATGTGTACTAGCCGTGTATTATATTTCCAATAATTATTTAACAATCTGAGAAAAATTCCAAATGATATAGAAGCATTATTATGTTTGAATATGATTGCCACATCTCAAAAAGTTTATTGTAGATCTGGAAATGGGGGCAGAAGACTAAAAAAAAAAATAGCTAGGAGCTGTTGTTATTCTCACACAAGGAAGTTGAGATGTTTAGTTTAGCCTGAAGACAAGAACAGATGGATATGATTGAAGTTTGTAATGACTCATAAACCAATCCTTAAAATGGAAAATAGGGAGAGTTTTTCTTCCTGTCTCATAATTGTTCATAATCTCATAATTATAGGAATTGAAGTTCATGGTGGTAGATGCAGGAGAGATGAAAGGAAGTATATAATTAGATTGTGCAGAAGTCTTTAAAAGAAGGTAGATATATTCACAAACAAAATATGGATAAATCATTTCAGTAGAAAAGTGGTATTAAAATAAATAAAAATATAAAATGCTATTCATTTCCCATTATAGAATAGAATAGAATTTTTATTGGCCAAGTGTGATTGGACACACAAGGAATTTGTCTTGGTGCATATGCTCTCA
>JANHZT010005357.1:283574-295857 GCA_032468215.1 Stegonotus admiraltiensis
TTCTTTCTTTCTTTCTTTCTTTCTTTCTTTCTTTCTTTCTTTCTTTCTTTCTTTCTTTCTTTCTTTCTTTCTTGTGCCATCAAGTCAGTATTTTTTAATGACCACACAGACGTCTTCTTTCTATAGATGCACATTTCAAACTGCATAACTTTGTCTATGGAGATGCTCAGTCATCCAGGTCATGATTGTCCCAAAGGTGCTTTTTCAAGAGGAAACTACACTTTCTTGTTTTTCTTTGAAGACATTTCACTTCTCATCTAAGAAGCTTCTTCAGCTCTGATGGATAGTGGGGAATGGAAGGATTTATAGTCCTTGCAGACAGCTGGTCATTTGCATTCTCTTAGAGAGTCATTGAGGCCACTTGGAGGTTTATCTGTGTCCTCGGAGTCACCTGAGTAGTGCAAATGGGTGTGAAGCCTTCATAACTTGGTGTACAGCATATTCATCATATATATGCACATCACATCATGCAACTTTTGCTATATTCATGTGTCTAAACTGGAGAGAAAGACATCAAGAAACTAGAATTTTCCAACATGAAAAGCAAGGTTTTTTTAATCCAAAACTAATGGGGAAAAAAATAATTAGTATGCTTTTTATGAGACTCTTATATTTGAAATATAATACAAGAAAGTCCATGCTGATGCTTAAATAAACATGAATAATATTATTTGTCTACCAATGATATTGCTGCTGTAGATATATTGTGATTGAAACAAGTTTAATAATTCACCTGAGGATGTTTTCATCATTCTTCTGCAATGAAGGTTTATGTTCTCCTATTACTACATTTCCTCTGAAAGTTTCCATGCTTGTGTTACATTCTAACATAGTTCAAAAATCCAATACTTTCTCATTTTATGGTTCTTTACTACCTGAGCACTTTGCAGTCTCCTCTAAGAGACCACAGAAGACTCTTTCTGTCACTAAGGGTCTATTCATCAGGAATGTATTCATTTCTTTGCCAAGGCTGTTTTCTGAATCATTAAAGGTGATTCCTAGTTATTTTATCCTAAAGGATTTTATTTCTATTTTGGCTGGTTTCACTGTTACTTTAACAGACAATGAGATATTACAATTACTTTTCAGTAACTTTTGTTCTGGCCCTCATGGATTCAGTCCTGGCTTGACTTCCATAATCTCTGTGACCCTGGAAAGTGTGTGTGCGCATGCTGGCCAGAGGCCATGTAAACAAAGATACAATTCCCAGCTTTATGTTCTTTTGTTTTTACTATGGATATCTTTTGTTTGCTTTCCTAGCTAGGGAAAAGAAAATATAACAAAGATACATTGCAAGGTTGTAAAATAAATGCTTTTCAAATTCTTTTACTTATCAATAAATGATAAACACTATAGAGGGCTGACCCACTTACATTTTTTTATGAATTGACATTAGCATTTTAAATGTCATTAAAATGACATTGAATCCACTTTTCCTTCAAATAATATTCATGTTATTTATTGATTCATATATTGGATTGATATGGCTACTTCTCTCACCAAAGTGAAACTGAATGGCAAACACAACTTAAAAAATTGATATAACAAAGTTTTAAAAAGTGAAAAGAGGTACAAAACAGGAAGAAAGAGAAATAATAGAAAATGAGGATAAAACCTTATAGTCTTGCCCAGGGATGAAATTCACTTACCTTCCCTACCGGTTCGCCAATGTGCGCACGCCATGCATGTGCTCGCTCTGCTCATGTGCACCATCATCTTTGCATACACAAAGCCTTCTGCGCTTTAAACAGAGGTTTAAAATGTCACAAAAAAGTGACTTCATGATGTCTGCATGGGTGGGAAGAGCCTCCCGCAGCCGCCACTACCGGTTTGCTCGAGCCGGATAGAACCGGCTGAATTTCACCACTGGTCTTGCCTGACTTCCAGACCCTTGGGATAATGTGCAGGTCTTAAGTGCTCTCTGAAAGAGAAGAAGAATTGCCAGCCTATCTTGGCGAGAATGGTGTTCTGAAAGACAGGTACAGTCACAGAGAAGCCATTCTCCTTGGGTCTTAGTAGATAGTATTTTTTAATACACATGACCCTGAATAAACCCATCTTCCCAGACTTGATGGAGAGGGTAGATGCCCATCAGCCAATAGACATATAGCAATAAATCACATGTATATATCATTTAAAAAGGCAATTAAAAAGCTAAGAATGAAACAAAAAGACCAGAGCAGCCAACACCCAGATAAGCAGGGTTTAACACCAGATTCAAGCAGAAAACAATATCCTAATCAAAAAACTACCAAGGAGAAAACCATACCGCCATCAATAATGGAAGGGCAAGCTACTGTACATAAACAGGGAACAACCACACTCACTATATGAAGTTATGCAGTTGGGTAATGAAATATCTGCAAGCAAACAACCAAACTCAGAGAGCACCAAGAATTCATAATTGGAGAATGGCAGTCTCTCAAATTTCACAGCCCCATGCCATATGTAGGGGGAAGAGAATATGGCCTTGAAGGGCAGTGAGGAGGACCATTACCAAGACAACAGGCAATATGGCTTGAGGTCATTCCAATTTAAGAAGGTCATTCCACTTCAGGCAGGCGTCTCCTAAATTCACTCAGAGATAAAAGGAGAGAAGAGAGAAGGACATTCAGATTTGCAAGATTCTGTTACAATACCTGTCCTAATAAAGGTAGTTGTACACTTATATGGCTTTGGTTTATTAGTCTGGTCTGCCCTATATGGCTGACTCTGTTCTGTCCTCACTAATACGTTACTCTGTGTGCAGTTCAAGATGCAGCTAAACCCACCTATCCTCCAATAAAACAGACAGTGTGCATAGATCTGGATGCTTTATTAAAAAACAGGATGTGGTAAAACTGGGGAAAATAGGAATACATACAATGAGAACCAAATACAAGATAGGGAGTATTACTGCTGAACATAACAATTAATAACTACAAGTTATCTAAATCTCACCAGCGATGTTCTGTGTATGGGATGTGGGTTTGTCCTTAGATGAACATGTGCCACAGATTAAGATGGATTCTACTTCACGCTTCTGCCTCCTCCAAAGGCCAAAAAGGAGTCTGGCTTCCCAGCGTGCACTTATTTTGAGAGTGCGGGGTGGTGGGTAAAGGGGTTGGCTCAGCTTCAAAACAATATAATTGGTATTTGCCCCTAACCCTCAAGTGATACCACTATTTAGTTCTGAGATGGTAGTGCTAGGTGAACTGCCATTGCTTTTTTGTTGATGTGGCTGTCAATAGAGTGATTTGACTGCAGTTTCAAAGGGAAGCATATTAAACTGGGGCAGTTGAATGCAGTTTTCCACTTGTCCCCTTCCTTAATTCTGACCCTGTAATAGGCTTTGCACAATTTCTATTTGGAGAAAATTCTTCCCTTGGATAAATGGACCAGCTTGTCCTTCGTGAGGGGGAGGAGGTACATATTTTCTGCACACACTGAATTCAGACCCCTATAATCAACACATAAGCAAAGCAACCAATCCTTTTTTTCCTGGAACAACATGGGGCGGCAACTTTGGATTGTTCTTCCCAGGCTAAGTTCTTCTCTATAAAGGTGCATAACTCTTCCAGCTCCCTGGGGGTCATTGAGTACATTTTTTATTTTGGCAGCTTAGCCCTGGGAAGGATTTCAATGGCACAATCAGTTGGTCAGTGGGGAGGAAGTTCATCCAAGCCCTCTTCACTGAATACTTCACTTAAGTCCCTATATTCTTGGAGGATACCTCGTGGTGGCTTGTCTTTCTGAGTGGTGGTGGCTTCCTTTTTTGACCTACCTCCCTGCTGCTGGCTGGCATCGTCAGGAGCTGTTACTCCCCAGGCAGTTGAGTGTGGTACTGTAGTTTATCAGGCTTTCTCTTCCTTTTGGGTGGGGATCTCTTACAGGCTTGGCTGGATCAGTACTGGTTCCTTGCTTGATCAATTTCTGCCTCCTCCTCCAGGGTGTACCAGTTGTAGAGACAATTCGGTGTCCCATGGGTGATGCAGGCATGTAGAGGTCATCATTCAGCCCATTCTTGAAACAGCTCCTGAGGATGTCCTTGGGCCAGTCTACACAGAAGGCCAGGACTCGGAACTCCTTGGTCTATTCAACCACCAGCCAGTGGCCTTGTCTCATGGTCTTAATGCTTTACAGCATTAATGCTTTACAGTCTGCCAGGGAGTCCTTGAACCTCCGCCAGAGGGTTATCATAAAACAATTGAAGTTCCAGAGCTATGGGACATTCACATTGTGGAGGGTCACTATCCACCTTGCAGCAGCTCCCTGCAGGGCCAGAGTGACGACTCTGACCTAGGCTCCTCAGGTCAGGAACTCTCCCCCATACTCTTGCATATAGGTGAGGATGTGAGTGAGGAAGAACCCCAGTTGTTGTGGCTCTCCATCGAACTTGATGCCGAGGGGGTGCTTTTTGCTCCAGTTGGGGAGCTCTCATGGTTCCCAGTGCAGGGACATTCACCGGGTCCTGATCTCAGCATCGAGGATTTGCAGGGGTGGCAGCTACCATCTGCTCTGGTTGCATTCCCAAATATTCCCAGGGTGGGAGAGAGCAGCCTTCCTCCATCTGCTCCCCCTTGCCTCTCGTCATCCCTTGCTGTCAGGGAACCTCAGATTCTCCAGTCCTGGAAAGCCGCCAGCACAAAATGCATAACATGCTTTTTGAGGTGATCCTCTCAGTGCTGCTCCTCTTCCAGGTCATCATGGTCAGACAGTGCTTCCAGCTCGCCCCTCCAGCCCTGCTGCCAACTGCCTCGGGTAAGGATGACCCCTTTGGTCCTTCCTCCCCAATGGTCTTGTTTTGCCACGCGGATGGACCACCTTGGCTTCACTGGTTCTTCCAAATGTTCTCAGGTGCCATTTGCTCGTTCCCTCAGAGCTGAGACAAAACAGATGGCCTCAGGCTATTCCGTCCCCCCTCCCATTCACAGGAAGATACATCAAAGTAAATGAAAGACCAAGACAAGGAAATATTGTAAACTGGCATCCAGGCCCTCCCTGCAAGAATGGCAGTGTCCTGATAGGGATCTATGGGGACAGACACTGAGCTTTAGTCACTCTGTAGGCTCTGCTTCAGAGATAGAGTCCAGCTTGGAGATCTGAGCTTCCCTCCTGCAGATTTTTACAGCAAATACATATTATGTGCAAACATCAACAAGAGGTACAGGGGATAGCCACCTAGATTGATTCAATATTGGGTGTTCCGGTTGAATGCTTTCTCATTTTCCTTCAACCAGGATCAGCTTAAAAACTGTGTTTGCTCAAATGCTCCACAGCCAGGTGGACAGAGTTAATGTAAGTTAAAAATAATGATCTAGAAAATGCCAAATGATCCCAAGCATCCATAGGTTTATTTTCAAAGGGAGTTGCATTTTAAAGTCACCAGTCTAGAGAAGGCAACAGAAACATTTTCCAATACCATATTCAATCCATGGAAACATAGCAAATATCCAATGCACCAATCTTGGTTTGTTTGCCTGGAATCCCATTAGTAATGAAGCACTGTTTTTCTCTGATGCTAAATTCAATTACTTATGTGAAATTACAACAAGAATACCAATACTGTTCAGCAAAACCTGTACCAAAAAGGACACCTTTTTGACGCTACTGTTAGCATCACCATTATGTATATCAATAAGCATCCAATTGCCATGTTTAAGTCTGAAGCCTTTCTGATGATCTTACTTTTTGTAAAGGTTGTATCCCTTCACTCAACTTGTTCTTTGTTTTCCCATCATCTTTCAAATGAAAGCGATACAATAAAATATGCACATTTAGATAACTGTGTATATACTGAGTTCCTATACAGAAGGTGGGATTGATTGATTGAATATTGCCATCATATTGTTTTCAATTCCTAAACAGATTTTCTCCATGATGATTTGTCCCTAACTTGTCAAATTTTCAGATGGTACACTCATTGCCACTATGACTGAGTCCATCCATCTTGCTGCTCATCATCCTCTTCCTTTCTTTCCTTCCACCTTTCTTAGCATTACAGTTTTATCTAGAGACCTGAGTCTTTGCATAATGTGTACAAAGTAGGATGATTTGAGCCAGGGCACTTGTGCCTCAAGTGACAATTCTGACTTGATTTATTCAATCATACTCATGTCAGAAGTACTAAGGCACTTCCAGGGTGAAAGGAATAGCTGGTGACATCATGTTTGCTTCTTTCATGTCCCTGAAAGGAGCTGGAGTGAAGGACAGGGGCTTACCCCACCCCATGGTAGCATTCAGGTCTCAAACGGGGGCTTCCTAACCTCTTAACGAGTGTCCTAACCATGTCAGCCACTGTACTTCTATTTATTTAAAGATCCATCAGTTTGTTTTCTTGCTGTACATGGTATACTCAGAAATCTTCCCCAGGTATCAATACTCTTCCTTTCCTGCTTCTTTAAAACCAAAATTTTGCTTCTATAAAGTGTCAAAGGGAATACCATGGTTTGCATGATCCCGATCTTTGTAGGTATAAACACATTACAACATTTGAAACCAAAATAAACAGAACTGAGCAAACTAAATCTTTCCAGATTTTATGAATACCTATCATTCATAATTCAAGTATGAAAGCACCACAATATTTGTGTTTTGCATGTTGTGAAGCATAGTGTATGTAACGTATATCTGAACTGGCACACTATTTCTTTTCTTTAGTCTGTACTGAAATTTCAGAGCTAATAAAGCACTTGTATAGAAATGCCAGCAAAATAACAGAGCAGGTAAAATGATTGAATTGGTGGGTATCTCAGTTGATTTGCTTCACAACAGTTGCATATCCCTGGAGCAAAAAGCTAGCATGAATGTCTCACCTGAATGCATAAAAGAATGAGTCATAATCCCTTTCTGACAAAAACAAATGCAGGGATATCATATTTGCTGTTAAATTGTACCTCACAATGACAATGTGACCTATAATTTTTTCAATTATTCTTAGTATTATAATATATACTGTCATACAATTATTCACAATGATCTGTTCATTTTAATAATGCCCAAACATTAAATATTCAATAATTGATATCTTTAATTAAAATAAATATATAAGCAAGCATGATTATGTATAATGAATGTTATTAGAGCCAGTGATGTATAATGGCAATTTCATGAGCACAATTCATGTGCACATTGAAACAATTTATCCAGTGAAATTTTGTATTGGACCTGCACACTAAAAAAGACAGTAAAAGGTCATCAGAAGTAATATTGTCTTTGGAATCAGAATTGTCTCTGCCAATGTTCTTGATAATACATAAAAAGCCACTAGTCGTAATGTGTTTGTTGGCAATTTCTTTCTTCCTTCTTTGTCTGTGTGTATATGTGTGTGTGTGTAAGGGAGTGCCTCACCTTGAATGCTTTGGTAAGGTCAACTCTTATGAGTACATTTTTATATCTTGCCACAACAGCTTAAAATTCTTCCTTGAATCCCAAAACTGCATACAAAACAGTTGTACACTAACAATTGTATATATCGCTCTTACAAAGATATGTTCAGCTTCAGCTTCACTCACTGACACTCGTAGCAAGCTGAAATCAAAAGTTGTTATAATGTGATGTTTCTTCCTTCTTGACCCTCAGCTTGTGGTCTCTGCCATTAATTCTTCCAAGAAGCAGTATTCTCTGCTTAAACTAATCTTCCCAACCAGCTACCAAATGCTTACTAACTAACTTACCAGGATTTCCTAACCTGTCAGTAGTCACTATTGATTTCTAAACACAAAGACCCCAACATGACAAAATACCCATCATGACAACATCAGCTATGCCATTTTATATTTGTATCAGAACACTGCATGCAAGTATGTAAAGGGCTTTGTTTGTATCGCAATGTCATGCCATCTGTCTGGTCACTGCTCACTTGCTGCTCCCTTCCCCACCCTGTTGTTCTACATCTTCTGCAGAGAGCTGGTGCAAGCAATGAATTTGCATAGTTACAAAGCTGGAAGGCACAACAAAGTGAATGATCTTGATAGAGATCATTTCCAGCTTTTGCTCATCATGGTTTTCTGATTTTCTTTGGTTCCACTGCTGTATGGACAGACTCTCAAGTGAACCCTAGTCTCCTTGCTTCATCCTGCTAAACCAGTATTACCCATACAGGCATTGAATAGCCCAAAGTTCTTGGAGAAAAGGAAATATTTCTGGAATAGGAAGAGCCAGAAGGCATTTGGCAAGATATAGGAGGGCTGGCTTAAGGTGCCACAAAACGACAACTTAGAAGCAGGAACTGAATTATTATGAGCAAACCTGGTAATTTACAGAGTAATGAAAATATTGCTATAAGATAGAATTTGCTCTCGTAGTTATCTTCTTTGACTATGGATGATAGGTAGATTCGAGTGGAGCTTTACATACATTCAGTAAGTGAAATAGAGCTTTCTAAATGTTTCTTTCTAATTTGTAATGTTACAAATTACAGGTTTCAGAGGATGGGTAAACTGTGGTTCTGAAATACTTATTGAAGGATGGCTTAGGAAAACTGTTGGAGGGTATAGAAGAGGCTAGAACAGGAACACAATAGGCCACTTAGAGATCAGCTACTATCAAAATGACATCTGCTGTAACAGTAAACCACCAAAGCAGTGGTAGGTTGCTACTGGTTCGCCCCAGTTCAGGAGAACTGGTAACTGCAGCGGGAGTCTCTACCCACCCACCCGGATGTCATCAGATACGATCTGTGCATGCACACGCGAATAAATCAATAGCAAAGGTAAGTGAAACCCACCCCTACACCAAAGTGATAGAGAGAGAAATTGAGTTTTTCTTTCTTCCTTTGATAGTTCTATCACTGATTGGCAATCATCGATGCTCATTATTTACCTGGGAAAATGTGGGGAATAGTTTTCATGTCTTCCATTATTATCTTAATCTCCACTGATGTACATGCCATTGCAATTATTCCAGGCTACACATTTATATTTATAGTTGCAATTGATCAAAAAGTTGCCCTTTACCAGGAATATTCTTATGTCCTGCCAGCATAACTTGCTGGGTCAAAACACTGTCCTATAAGTAGCATATTTATTAAGTTGGGAACATTACCCAGCTATTGCTATTTGATTCTGGTAGTTTTGCAGCTAATTTCCCACAGTTTATATTATGTACTATATCAATCCTACTTATTGTATAATGTTTGTTGCATCATCTGTAATCCAGTGGTTCCTGTTTTATCACTACAATTACCCCAGTAGAATTCAATCTGCTTACATTAGAGACAGTTGTTTCTGCTAAGAGAATGGAAAAGCCATAACTGCCCCTCCAACTTGTAGTTGCCATGCATTTTCACCATTTGCTCTGGGATCGTCTACTGAGAATCTATAAAGAATGAACAATTCCCATCATATTAACAGAAGCCTATTAATTGCCCTGTATGCTCTATTAAACTCTTTTAATTTAATTTAAGTTTTGAATGTCTATGGAATACATCTGAAAAACAAATATCTAATGATATTCAATATTATATCTTCCATGCACTTATAAAACATAATAGGTATAATGTATTTACACCTATTGCACTGAAGGCTAACTTTGCATGTGCAGAACACATTAATATGAAGATAGTGTTCAATGTTTCACAGAGGAAAGCTAAGGCAACCTTCTCTTAGAAACTAGATTGACAGCTACTCTGGCTAAAAATATATGTCCTTAGTCATGTGTAGTCAAGATTGAGTTATTTTGAATGGGCTTTGTAGATGGAGACATCTTGATTGGCATTATTGTAATAATTGTATTTTATTATAGTTTTGTTGTATTTTTTATTTGTAATTCTTCCTGTGTTTTAAGGTCTAATTTCTAATGAGACTTTGGATGAGAAACAAGCAAGCAAACTTAATACATATATTTTGGATTGTCTCTTAGTGATCAATATTGTGCTTGATGGTGCTTAGATAGGAAGATCATACTCTGCCAAAATTTAAGCACAGAATATTTATGACTTTACTTTTGAAATGTATTACCTTTTCATATCTTGACAGCCACACAGAATTTATTACTTTTGTTAACACACTTTCCTTATGTGTTTTTCTTTTTTCATTTCAGAGTATGAATTTGCTCAGCATCAGTGGTTTCATATCAAAAGAGACATTTTCCTAAAATTTTATTTATATTATTATTGTCAGAGTAATCTGGACAACAGGACTGTATGGAAAGAATGGGATGTGGACATTAGTCTGGGTTAAGATTTACAGTTGCTATATATACATTGAATTAACCCTTAACAATTTTTCAAAATTCTTTAAGCTCCAACCCAGTACTGTTTTACTGAATCAATGAAATGTTTCTAAAACAAAGTGATAAAGAAAAATAGTAATAACCCATGGCTATGGAACAACCTTAAAGATCACATCTTGAGATCCAAATACCGATAAATGCATTTAGCAGGAAATGAAATTGGTTCATAACACATGTCCTTAGAAGTCACATGTTTTCCCCAATAAAACTGAGATTACATGGAGACACAAAATGTCATTAGAGAATGAATTGACTTTAAGCATGATAATTCTGAAACAACAGATACGGAATGATATGTTTGCTAAGCTTAACTGACTTTTTAAGGTTTTGTTGTTGTTGTTTGTCTCTTGTTGGTACTCTAGTTGGTCAATTCACTTTCTGTCCATAAATCAGTTCCTTTGCAGCAGGGAGAACACTGAAATAATGTGATCTCAGTTGAAAGGTTTGTTTGGATGGGAACACACAAACACACATACACACATACACACAAATGAGTGATCAGAATTTGAATCAATTTAAAACTCAATTTAAATGCTTGCTTGGATATAATATTTTTCATACATTCACAAACTCCCATAGCTACAATGTGTAAATTAGCACTGATAATGTTGTCTGTTGTGAACCCAAGTTGATATCATCTAATTATGTTGTTGATAGACTTTAGATTGCATATATAAAACTTCATCACCAACTTGAGCTATCAATTAAGAGACATGTTGCCCTCTGATTAAACAAGTATCATAGCAATTCAGTTTAGGTGATACACTAGGAATGCTTAACGAAAAGAGCAATCAGATTTTTTAAAAATTTGTTGTAAAAATTTGAATTGCATGATATGAATGAAGGGTATGAATAGAATTTTCTCAACATTGCCTTGAATATAAGGCCTATTTACAAAGAAAACTAGATCCCTACCATCTGACCAAATATCCATTTTAGTTATTTATTTTTAATTATTTTATTTTATTTATTATTTTTCATTTCATTTCATTGCTTTATTCTTATATCACTCATTGAAACTCTGAGTGGGATAGAGCAAAACATTTAAACCCATCATTAGTCTTGTGATGAAACCTAATCGACAGAATCAGTTGAAAATATATCAATGTCTTCTAGAACACCAGAATTAAAAAGCAAAATGCATCTCCGGCATGTTCCATAATGTAGGGGCAACTACAGAAAATGTACCTCTCACAGTGACAGGATCCGTGGTGGCACAGTGGTTAGAATGCAGTACTGTAGGCTACTTCTGCTGATTGCCAGCTGCTTGCAGTTTGGAACAGGGGCGGGTTCCAAATTCCATCACTACTGGTTTGTTTATGCACGTGAGCACGCAGCACTTTTGCACATGCTCAGAAGCATCCGGGTGGTGGTGGGAGCCTCCCACCGCTGCCACTATGGGTTTGCCCGATCTGTTGCGAACCTAGCAACCCACCACTGGTTTGGAAGTTCAAGTCTCACCGGCTCAAAGTCGATTCAGCCTTCTATCCTTCTGAGGTGAGTAAAATGAGGACCCAGATTGTTGGGGGCAATATGCAGACTCTGTAAATTGCTTAGAGAGGGATGTAAAGCACTGTGAAGCGCTATATAAGTCTAAGTGCTATTGCTATTGCTATCTGGAGTGAAGTTCCTCTAGAAGCTTGCATAGGATCAACAGAATCTATGTTGATAAAGTAGTTCTTGATGTAACCAAATGGCCATGTTATATAAACATCATGAATTGGGACTAGAAACCTCATGGCAATCAGTACAGAACTTACAATAGGTGTTTTTGTTCAAACATGGGTTTTATTTGCTAGTAGCCTGATTGCCATGTTTTATTCAACTGAAGCTTCTCAGCAATCTTCAAAGGCAACTGTATATAGAGTGCATTACTAAAGATATATTCTCTAGTTCCACTCTACTCGAGTAACAACAACCCACTCCTTTATGAATAAGCTGTTTTGGGAAACCTATTGATCTTCCTTGTTGAAAGCCATGAATGGGCATTTGGCCTATAGCCGTGATGGCGAACCTATGGCACGCGTGCCACAGGTGGCACGCAGAGCCCTCTCTGCGGGCACGCGAGCCA
>JANHZT010005357.1:311206-321848 GCA_032468215.1 Stegonotus admiraltiensis
TTTACAATTACACGGGAAGAAACCCGAGATATTAACTGTACACACACACACACACACACACACACACACACACACACACACCCTCAAGAATCTCATCAGATATTTTATATAGGTTCCTGCTCAGAAAAAGGGTCTGTTTATTAAATTCATCATTTACTAATTCAGAAAAATGTGACAATTTTCTCATCGAAAAGAGATAAATAAAATTTCCACAGAGACTTTGAATGTGGTTGTTTATTTGCCAATGTTTTATTACTCAACTAGATAATATCATCAATGCAAACCTCACACTCACTAGCACTGATGATATAACATAGCATGAAAGATTGGCAAACAAACAGCTAAGACGAGAGAGGAGCAAAGAGGACTCCACCTAATATTAAAGCATATTTTGCATAATAAACCTTATGAAAATTAAATGCCTATTTTGCTTCAAAACAGATTCAATTTAATTACAATTTGAATTGAAAAACCTACATAGAATAGCAGAATTTAGAAATCAGTTTTGATTATTCATCTGTTAAATCAATGACAAAATGGCTTTAAGAATCTAATGGATTTCATCTTAAAGTATGTAACTATAATTATCACAAAGAAATTAAAGAACTGTATTATATGTATACCTGTCTACCTTAGACGAGTTCAAATCACCAGGACCAGATGGAAGGGTTCTGAAGGAATTGACAGATACGATCTCAGAACCACTGAACTATATCTTTCTAAGATCCTGGAGCACTGGGGAACTGCCAGAGGACCTTAAAATTGCTGATGTAGTTCCCATCTTCAAAAAAGGAAAAAAAAAATAGATCCAGGAAACTACAGACCTATCAGCCTGACCTCAATACCTGGGAAGATTCTGGAAAAAATAATCAAACAATGAATTAGTGAACACTTAGATAATAATAATAATCAAATAATAATCAAAAGCTAACATGAGTTTGTCAAAAACAGATCCTGCCAGACAAAACTTATTGCATTTTTTGACAAAGTGACAAAATTAGTGGACAGAGGAATGCTGTGGATATAATTTACTTGGACTTCAGTAATGAAAATTGATAAAATAGACCATAACCTACTACTTGGTAAGATGGAAAAATGTGGGTTAGACAGCATCACCACAAGATGGATTCATAACTGGCTGACCAACTGCATTCAACGTGTAGTCCTCAATGGAACTGTATCTACATGGAGAAAAGTATGCAGTGGGGTACGTTCTAGGCTGCATAAACAGAAGGATAAAATCAAGATCACATGAAGTGTTAATACCACTTTATAATGCCTTGGTAAAGCCACACTTGGAATACTGCATCCAATTTTGGTTGCCACAATGTAAAAAAGATGTTGAGACTCTAGAAAGAGTGAAGAGAAGAGCAACAAAGATGATTGGGCAACTAGAGGCTAAAACATATAAAGAATGGTTGATGGAATTGGGTATGTCTAGCTTAATGAAAAGAAGGACTAGGGGTGACATGACAGCAGTGTTTCAATATCTCAGGGGCTGCCACAAAGAAGAGGGAATCAAGCTATTCTCCAAACCACCTGAGGGCAAAATAAGAAGCAATGGATGGAAACTAATCAAGGAGAGAAGCAACCTAGAACTAAGGAGAAATTTCCTGACAGAACAGTTAATCAATGGAACAGCTTGCCTCCAGAAGTTGATCCAACACTGGAAGTTTTAAGACAAAATTGGATAACCATTTGTCTGAAATGGTATAGGCTTTCCTCCCTAAGCAGGGGGGTGGACTAGAAAACCTCCAAGGTCCCTTCAAACTCTGTTATTCTATAATAATATCCTATGAAAAAAAAATAAGCTCACAATTTTAGACATAGTGATGTTGTAAAGACTGTTTGGCAAAATAGCCATAATTACAGTAATCATTTTTCATAAAATTTCCATACACACAAAGACACAGGTATAAGGCAAACCATCCGATCCAGCAAAACTTTATCTGATCTGAAACATCATTTGCTCCTTTTGACTAAAGCAACAAACTCACATTATTTAAATCTCAAAAGAAGTTCAGAGTATTCAACTTGGAATATGGTAGCTTTCAATCTAGTTATTAAGAAACTAACATTTACTGTCACAAGTCCATTTTTAAAACTTAGCTTTGAAAAATGCAAAAGTACTTCTTCATTTATTTAGATAACCATTTTTAGTCATTTAAACCAAGTAATTCTTAATAATTTATTACTATACTTGCAAACCTATTTTTTTAAAAAAATATTAAATATTTTTTAAAAACAGAAAGCATTAACACTTTTTCTGTTTCAACAGTTTCGCATCAGTCAAGAATTTCATACTTATACATTTTTCCTCCCTTATTTCTACTATATCTTTTATACATATATTTCTAATATTTATTTATTTATTTACATATATACATAACAATACCCATGTACCCACTTCTATTTCTACAGTTTTTGTTTCCTCATATTAGCAATTATACTTCAACTCCTATTTCGACCACTATTTAATTTTTCCCTTTTATCTCTCTCCTCCAACCATTCATACCATTTCTCCCACACTAAGTAATATTCTGCTTCCTCTTTTTCTTGTATCTTCTTTGTTAATTTGTCCATCTCCGCACATTCCAAAACTTTTCTGATCAGATTAACAACAGCATGAAGATTAAGATTGCAAATATATTTATACATGCATACATACATACATATGCATAGATGGACAAGTATATATGCTTCATTCATTCATTAAATGTATCGATATTTTTATTTATTCTAAATATTTCTAAATATTTATAAATTTAGAACACCAACTTTTCTGCATTGTTTTATTCTATATAATATAATCTGTGTAGGAAAAATTCTATTTATTGAAACATGTAGGAAATTCTGGTTAAATATTTGACAGGTATCAATAAAATATACAAATTCAGGTATGCTGTGTGGTTTGCATTGTCAGTAGATACCTTTAGGCTGATACATTTTTCATTATACTAGAAGAAATCACCTGAATTGGGAAAAGTTGAAAAGGTTTGTTGGCCTGCTGGTACTAAATAATAGAACTTATAAAAATGATTTAAAAAAAAAACCCTTTTTCATTAGAGCTGTATTTTCATTACTGTTATTACAGATAAATTTTGCAAGGTCTATTGTTGTTGACTTTATAGTCTAAATATTGCTAACAATTTTATGTAACTGTGCTGTATAATTATATTGTGATATAAAAACTACAAACCATCAAATATACAAAGCCACAAAAATATAAATATATCACTCATCATAAATAAAATTAAAAATTAGCAAGATGTAAAAATGGTAAAATTAAACATAAGAACACTCTTCTATAAATCTGTTAGATCAAAAATACCAAGGAGACTCCACCTGAAAATGCAAACTTATAAAAATAAAGATGCTGTTTATATTAATGTGGATGGTACAATGATTATTGATTGTCTTTCCAAGGATTGCATGAAATATTATTTCACATTTTGGATTGAGGAACACTATAATCCTAATATAATTTCATATATGACTATAATGCCCAAATTCAACTATCGGGGGGGGGTGTGTGACAGCTTTTACTGACATAGAATATATATCAATCACCATACATGATATCCCATAAAATTATGGTGCACTGTAGTATATCAAGAGTTTGTAGACATCTCAATGTCTTTCTTACTGTCATACTCTATTCCTGAAGGACTATTGCTATAAGGTAATCAACCTGCATAGGAGGTTGATCAATAACAGTTCACAGATATTTTTTTTTAAAATCAGAGAATAATAACAGCAATCTTATTTGCAGCTAGTTGATCTTGGTTGATCTCAAAAGGTATTTATATAGGAATTTACAAGAGAAATAGAAGGGTTATAAGCTATTCTAAGAATGTAGGTGGATAAATGTCACATGGTTCCATATCTCTCCTACCTCTGTTTAACCTGTCTTCCCAGCCTTACTATATATAGAGTGTCAAACCTTAAAAAATATCTCAACTAAATAGAAATTTATGGCAGCATGTGAACAACACTGTAAGGTGACTCTCAGTGGCATACAAGCTATAAAATAAATAAAAAAATATTAAAAATATAAACATTAAAAATACACAGGCTAAAATATTAAAAATTCTTGAAGTTTCTAGCACAAAAGTCACTGATTGTTAAAAAATTAATTGGGCAATAATTAGCTGAGACATCTACCTATTTAAAAATTTGGAATAATAATTGCTTAGATCAAGTCTTTGGCACATAGGCATGCCAGTCAATAAAGTCAACATTAATACTAAACATGGATTCTACCCAGGGGTGGGTACTACTTACCTTTACTACCAGTTCACATAGAAGCGTTTTGATGACATTAGGGTCAGTGGGTGGAGCCTCCCGCCAGTTTTACTGCCACTTCTATAGAACCAGTGCAAACTGGGGGCAACCCACCACTGATTCTACCATTCTAAATTATTCCTTAGAATATTGTCAATTCCTAGTACATTTTCTGAATTCAACAGGTGGTAACAAATGAGCTTTATCATCTGTGTCATGTATTATTAGCACAGTTGAAAATCAGAAAGCATGAACTCTGAAAAACAAGCAATTGATTCCTACTTTACAAGGTTCCCCCAGTAGGATGCTTTAAAGGTTCCTATGTGTCAATGTACACCAGACATGTCATGTTATAACTACCTTGACCTGTCTTATCACTTTATAAATTTCATGAGCACCACAGGGTAGGAGCAAAAACTTTGGTAAATATGTTTAAAAGAATGTAATGCCTAGAAATTACAAAAAAACACCAGTAAGGCAGAAAAATGAACACCAGAGAAAATGTTCATTTTTAACATATAAGGAAAAATGGCAAGCCATGCTTTGTAATATTTCATAGCTGCATAACATGAAAACAGCCACAACAAAGACATGGAGCTTACTTCCTGACCTGAAGATATATTATTCTACAGTTCAATAGTATCTCAAGTGTCTTTCTGAAACCTAAACAGATTATGTCCATTACTTTACCCCATCTCTCTTTTTGTTGTGTGATAAAACAAAGATTTATATTCTTTTTCTCCTCACTCGGGTACATCAATCTCTGTCAAGTCATCTGAGTTCTGAACTTCCATATATCAGAATTGGATTCAATGTAATATTGATAAATGTGAAGAACACTTTATGGACATATGGCATCAATATATTCCATCATTCTTGATGCTTCACCTCTTATCCAATGACAATTTCATTTTGTCTATGTGCACAGTTGTTTATTTGCTTGTTTGGTAAGTGTGTTTGTTTCTGATCCAATGAAAT
This sequence comes from Stegonotus admiraltiensis, assembly GCA_032468215.1. Lineage (NCBI taxonomy): Eukaryota > Metazoa > Chordata > Lepidosauria > Squamata > Colubridae > Stegonotus > Stegonotus admiraltiensis. The sequence goes on from JANHZT010005357.1 coordinate 316,469, forward strand.
ATTTATAATTTGGATTAAGTCAGAAGTGAATTAAATTCTCTCTGTTAGAAGTCATTTGCTTTTCTGTGAACAAATATGACTGGGAAATCTATTTTCAAATTTTGTATAAAAAGTAGAAATTTGAAACAGTACCAAGTGTAATTCTAAAAAACTGAACTAAACAATCAAAATATTACTGGCTTCTATAGAAGTTTCGCATAAGTTATGAAGATTCTATGCACATCCTCTTTCTGTCAGCCTCTCAATCTTTCACTGTCTTGCTCATCCAGTTTCCAGACCTCAAGCTAAGGAAGCATCACTATTACTATTACATGCAATGTCACTGAAGGTCAGTGAGTTTACTGCCACCTAGTTGAAATGCTAGAACATATAGCAAGTGTAATGTCCTGTCTCTGCTCCCCATTGAAGAAAGTACGAACTCTTGAGATAGCAGCATTTCAAAAGGAACCTTTATTGAAAGGAAGTGATTGCAAGACAAAAGCAAAGCAGACTCTGAGTTTCCCTCAGGCAGCACAGTTAGGATAAAGCAACTGGTAACCCCTCCCCTCAGTCCGAAGTTGAATGAGCCAATCCACAGGTGTGAAAATGTTTGTTGAACCAGCAGTCCTGAGAATGAGATTAGTGATTCCCAGGGTCATCTTCATGAGGCTCCAGGACTGAGACAAAACACATGGCCCTCCCCCTTATTACATTCCCCAAAAGGTAAATCAAGCTTTGGACACCTAGGGGCCAGGATGAGAGTCATAAACTAAGAGGATACAGGATGTTTGGGAAACAGAAAGAAGGCAATAAGCTGATCAACGTATTCAGCGCCCCTCACCACAGGAATGGCAGTATCACGATAGGAATCTGACAGCAAGGGTCAAAACTTTTTAAACATCAAGTCTGCAAAGTGCTAAACCTACAGTATTTTCAATCAAAACATTGTATAGTTACCATAATGTGAAAACCTGATGCACTTTTACTTTTGGCTTTTCCAGTAAAATGGCAAAAATAAAGAGCCAAAGAGCTGGAGAGAAACAAAATGAATCTCATTTAAAGACCATGATGATAACATTCAAGCTATTGAGGCAAATATAAGGAATCATAAAAATGTCAGGTGCAATCCTTAGGAAATCTGACATGGGCTGCCATTATGAAGTCTACTAAGCATGGGACAAATCATCAAGGAACGTTATGTTAAGTTTCAAAGAATGTGAGAACATAGAGGTCATGTAGTCAATGCTGGATCCTCTAGAATACTGACAGATGACCTTCAGCAAAGAGGAACTTAATACCATTCAGTGGACTTTTGAAGTCAGGAAGTTCATCTCAAAGTCTAACCTGGAAGCTTTCTGGTAGTTTAAACCTATTTAAACTACTTAAACCTAACCTGGTACAATGACATTGCCCTCGAGCTGAGAAATCTCAACTGCTTCATGGCCACCCTCCACAAGCAGTTCAAAGACCCCCTGGCTGGTTGCAAGGCCAGGGACTGCATCAAAACCACCCTGCAAAGGGGGGGGGGGTGGCCGAGTACACCCAAGAATTTCACAAACCGGCATGCTGACTAACTGACTGGCCACAAGACATCCTCATTGGCAGCTTCTATACACCTGTGTCTCCAGGATCACCCTCCCCACTTTCCATGGATCCTAGAAGAAAAAGTAGAGATCAACCTGGCCTGGAACAAGCAACATAGGTAGTGAATCTCCCCTGAGAAGTAGGGCACCCCAAAACCATTGATGAGAACCCAAGGCCCATAGCAGCACTCAATTACTTGCTTCAAGTGTTGAAGGGAGGGGCACTGCACAGTCAAGTGCAGAGGCTACTGCCCAGTGAAAAAACCAACCCCAGGGCCAATGAAGAAACCCACCAAGCCACTGTTGTGGACCTGGAAAATGGCCTTGGAAGGAGTACAAGTCATAGAGTTTTCCTCATCCCCCAAGAGTGGTGATGGAATTCTGACCAGCATGGTGGAGGGTTATAGGGAAACCGAGACCAACTCCAACAATGGCCCCTTAGTAAGTGGCCCCATCACCCCGGTGACCTTCCCCATAGAACTAGTGGTCCAACCCTTGGGACTCAAAACAAGCCTACTGGCCCTCCTGAACTCAGGTTGCACCAGATGTCTAGTCAACCCTGCCCTAGTTGAGAAGCTAGGGATCAGACCCAAGGGATCAGACCCAGGGGCCTTCTGTCAGCTGGATAGCTCCATAGTGTGTGGGGGGGATCCCAATGACATTTGTGACTAAACCAGTGAAGTTGCACATACTGAGACATATTGATATGTGCCCCCATACTGACAATATGGGGGCACATATTGAGACTGAGTTTTATAGTAGCCTGACATGGAGAGACCGCTGGTACTAGGGCTAGCATGGCTGCTGAAATGAAACTCCTACATGAACTGGGAGAGGGCCAGGGAAATTACGATGGACAAATCTGGGGAAAAGTCAGAGGAGGGCCCAGGGGGTCCAGGACCCCGGACAGGAGATGGGAGCTGCACCCTAAAGAGTACCAAGACCTACATGATGTTTTTAGTGAAAAGTGGTAGGATGCACTCCCACCCCACTAGCCCATTGACTGTTCCATAGAAATCCTACCAGGGGCCAAATTACCCAAACCCAAGCTATACTCAATGACCCCAGGGAAACTGGGTGTGTTACAGACTTTCATTGACAAAAATCTAGAAAGAGGGTTCATCCAACTGGCCTGACTCTGGGTAGCTGTTCCAAGAAAAGAAAGATGGGTCCCTTCATCTGTATGTAGACTATAGAGGATTAAATGCTGTCGGTGTGGAAAATGATTACACCCTGTCCCTAACGAAAGACATGCTGGCCTATCTGGCAAAAGGGAAAATTTTCACAAAGTTAGACCTGCAAGAAGCATACTACTGCATTAGGATCAAAGAGGGAGATGAGTGGAAGACAGCATTCAACTTATGATGTTTCCAGTTCAGAGTTCTCCCATTTGGACTGCAGGAAGCCCCTGTGATCTTCATGCAGCTGATAAATGAGGTGCTGCACAAACATTTATACAAAGGATGCTAGTATATTTAGATGACAATTTAATCTATACTGAAACTATGGCGGAGCATGTCAGGATGTTGCAAGCAGTCCTAAAAATCTCTGTGCTAACCAGCTATATCCTAACTTTCTAAATGTGAGTTCCATCAAAGTAAAATTGACTATTTGGATTACCACATATCCTATGAAGGGATGGAAATGGACTCTGAGAAAGTCAGTGCAGTACTAGACTGGGCTCCACCCCGTAGTAGGAAACAACTGCTGAGCTTTTGTGGATTCACAAACTTCTATCAGCAATTCATCCCCTCATTTGCACAAATCACTCTCCCTTATCACAAACGTGCTAAAAATAAAGGGATGCCCAAGCCCAGAAAGCTGCTCCAATGGACAATGAAATGTAAAGCAGCATTTGAGAAACTTAAATCCTTGTTTGCTGCCAAGCCGTTTTGGTTCTAAAGCACCAAAACCTGAATGCTCTTTTCATCATCCAAAGTGATGCCAGTGATGTGGTTGTCGGGGCAGTCTTCCTACAGAGAAACTAGGAGAGAGCAACCATGCATCTACACATCCAAAAAACTCACTGACACCAAGTGTAGGTTGGCCATTTGGAAAAAAGAGGCATAAGCAGTACAATGGACATTACTTACATGGAGATTCTTCCTGGAGGGGGCCAACACTCCTTTTGAAGTTTGGACAAACCACAAAAATCTAGAGGCCCTAAAAAAACCCTGAAAGCTCTGGCCTGAACAAGTCCAATGGGTGCAATACTTTAATTGCTTCACCTTGAAATACCTCCCAGGGGGCAAAACTTTGTAGCTGATGCACTATCTAGAATGCCTCAATATAATAACTCTAAGTCAGAAATAATCAGACCAGTCATCTCTTCCCATAGCTAGGGGCACTAGTAACTACCAGGGCACAAACAAAAGTGAGAGCCCCAAAATATGAAGGCATTAAAGCCACCTTAAAAGGAATCCTGGAGGGAGACAATTGGTTCCACAAACATAAGGATGAATGCACCATGAGAGATGGTTTGGCATGGATGGGAGCTAAACCGTATGTCCTGAAAAGCCAGAGACATTTAATTCTAGAGAAAAGCCATGACTCTAAAACTGCAGGATATTTTGGGTTTATAAAAAAAGCTCCATTTGGCCAAGCAACAGTTTTGGTGGCCATCACTGAAAAAGGACATTGAAGGTTATGTGGCAAACTGACTAGTATGAGCCTCAGCCAAAACACCAACAAACAATAGCAGAGCCTAGAGCTCCATGAAAAGAAATCTCCATGGACTTTATTGTAAAACTCCCTGAAGCTCAGAAAATATGGTGATCTGGGTCATAACAGACCTATTCTCCAAACAAGTACATTTCGTATCCTGCCAAAAGATCCCATCCACCCATGCCTTGGCTAAATTTTTCATTCAACATGTCTGTGTAAACTACCAGCAAGACAGCTGGATGGAGCTCCTCCTGTTTGCTGAAGTAGTATACAATAATTCCATCCATAACAGTAGAGGCTTCATCCCATTCAAAATTACCATGGGCCAAGACTTTGCCTCAATACTGAAATTACCCATGGCCACCCGCTCTGTCACCTCTCTCAAAGATTGGGTGACCCAATTAAAAAATGTCTGGCCAGTGGTTAGAAAATCGCTAGAAGATGCAAGGGATGCCTATAAAAAGCAAGCAGACCAAAAAATGCACAAAGCCTAAGGACTTTAAGGTAGGGAATCAGGTGTATCTATATACCAAATACTTGCAATCCTGGCAACCCTTAAAAAAACTAGCCCCAAATATATTGGATCTTTTCCCATTAAATGCCTGATTAACTCAGTCACAATAGAGCTTGAGCTCCCCAAATCACTCAGGCACATCCACCCAATCTTCCACTGAAGTCTGCTGAAACCTGAGATGCTCTTCCCCCTGCATCTTATGCCACCACCTCTACCTGAGCCTCTCATGATTGAAGGGGTGCAACATTTTGAAATCAAAGACATTGTGGATTCCTGCAAATACCATAGGGAGATCCAGTACCTGGTGGCGTGGAAAGACTTACCCCCTTCTGAAATGGAGTGGATGGACCTTGAATATGTTAAAGCCACCAACCTCCTTAAATGCTTCCACAACCAATACCCTGACAAATCAAAATGAACTAACCCTGCTTTTCCTTGTTTTACCCTCCCCCTCTTCTTTTGTAGGACTAATATCCCTGTCAGGGGCGGGGGGGCAGAATATCAGGATTTCCATCGTTGGCCTGGCACCTTGCTGGGTTCCTGCCATCAAAGGGGAAGGGTGGGGGGGGGGAAATGTTTGAGGCAATCTACACCTGTGGTGGGAAATCTACAAATGGTGGGAAATAGGGAGGTGGGAGGG
>JANHZT010005357.1:351136-366960 GCA_032468215.1 Stegonotus admiraltiensis
TCCTTGTTGGAGAAGGGCGATATATAAATTGAATGAATGAATGAATGAATGAATGAATGAATGAATGAATGAATAAATAAATAAATAGAATGAAGCCACCCCATTGGTGATCGTGCAGCTGAAAGTGTGGCTGGGAAAGCCCAACCCAAAAGAGGCATGGGAAGAAGCAGTGATTGGGGAAAGCCCCTACCTTGCAACAGACAAATTCTCTTGAAGGAGAGCCCCCGGACCAGCGCAAGTCAAGCTCTCCTTGGCAGTGCCCATTTATATGGGGGCCCAACTCATGCAGTGGAGGGAAAGGAGAGGGGTAGACTGGGAATTTGGGAACAGGGAAAAATTGTACTTCATGTCCCTGCCAAACTTGCTCCCACTAGCAGGACACAGTGAAAATTCTTCCCCCAAACCAACTGATTCATACTGAACAGGTTGCTCCTTCAAAGAACCTCTTTCCAAATTCTAATCTGAACTTTTTCTTCTTGGTCATACTAAAGAGCTAGAATAGCCTGGTTTCTACTCATTTTGATTCATGTGTTCTTTAAATATAATAATAGAAGAAGATTGCTAAATCAAGACAAGTATCTATTAGGCAAATAGCTGAACAAGAAAAATTAGAAAGGAACAGGAAAAACCTGATCAGTAGTACCAGGAATCTCCTGAAAACTTATCAAAAATAATACCGTGTTTCCCCCAAAATAAGACATCCCATGATAATAAGCCCAATTGGGCTTTTGAATGCATGGCAATAAGGCCAAGCACTTATTTCAGGGTTCAACAACATATAAGACAGGGTCTTATTTTTGGGAAAACATGGTATGCTGTCTGCACAGTGAGCACGTGAACATATCAAAATTCTCAATCACCCAGTAGAATTGGAAAGATATATATTCATTTTCTTTCCCAGTAGTGACTTTTCAAGATTAGTAGATATGTGTGCTTTTCTTCCATTACAAGACATTATATTGTCAATGAACTAGGACGTATGTCTTAAATTTATATAACTCAGCTTCTTTGAGTTATTCCCAAACCATTTTTTTTACAAAAATGATACAAAAAAGAGTAGTCCCTATACTGATAGATAACAAATTTATGAACACTAAAACAGTGTCTATTTAGGTACATAGAGGTACCTTTTAAGTATTAAGAAAAAATATGACAATTTCTCATTTAAATTAAGGTAACGGGCAAAATCTTACAGTCTGTTTATTTGAGTTCATAGTCAATAGTTCATCTATAGTCAGAGGTATCCATGGGAGGATGATTAAAAAAGGCATGATGGCAACACCAACTGTGCAATCAAAACTGCACCCCTAATTTACAACACAGCATAAAAATGTGTCCTCTAAGCCTTCCTTATTTTAGTTTGACTATTCCATGTTTGTTTTTTTTAAATGTCTTCATTGGACATACTGTAACTTCAATTCAATGTATCCTATTTGTAGACCCCCTCTTTCTCTAAAATTCATATGGAATTGTGGTGCCTAGAATATTATACAGTGCTCCAGATATGATCTCACCAGTGTTGAACAAAGAGGGATAATGACTTTACATGTCTTTGTTACAATACATCTAATGCAGCCCAGAACAATGTTTTTTTTTCCAGTTTTCAGACTATTTTAAATATGATTAGACATGGACCAACCCAAGGTGCATTTATTTCTCTTAATTCAAAATCTGATAAGCCAGCCCTTAAAGATTAGACCCTAGACAAGGACACAAGTCCTTATTCTGATAATATTGAACATAGCTATATAATTTTCTATAAACGTGCATAGCAAACAGCAGCAACACAATCTCACTTATGTTTAAATAAAAGGCAAAAAACGCAGAATTAAGCCACACTATTTAACAAAAAAGCTCCCTACTTTGATTCCATTCCCATACCCTTAAGCAGCAGCAGGACAGTTTTCAGTCACATTAGATATGTGGCAATTCTCCTATTAAAACCACTTACAAAATGTAAGGAAATGAATAGCTTTGAAACTTTGGCCATTACAATCCCAAATAGCCCCACTTGCGTAAGTTGGCTTCTTTAAAACTGTGGTTCATGCAATAGCTGAAGTGAAGAATAAATATGTCCTTCAGACCAGTTTATTTTCCAAACTGGCTTTAGTGTGAACATAAATGATATTCAACAATGTGAGAATCATTAAGAGCAATCACCCTGATGAACTTATTCTGATTACGTTCTTTTCTTTGAGTGAGAGTGCAGTGAGTAATCATCTATTTCATTTTTGTTTAGCTAAAGGGAATCTAAAGACTGTGAATCATTAAATTCACAAAATGAAAATATTAGAAACTTTAAAAATGAAAATACAACTTTGAAACTAGATTATGTTTGCTCTGTTAATCAAGCCCTATAGTCAGTTCCATTGTCTGAATGAAAGACCATATGCTTAATGTAAGCTATATTTTAAAAGTCATACTATTTAGCCCTCTTTAGACTTTTGTCATTCTAAGCATAGGGGACAGATGAGGATATGGTAGATCCATTTCTACCATGTTTACTGTGAGAGTTTCCCTTGCTGAATAAAATCTGAACAGTAACTACAATAACATTTGGATGACTGTGGTTAAAGTCCTCTACATAATCTGAGATCATAATTATATAAGCTTCCAATCATGTGGGAATATATACGAATTCAGCCAAACACAAGTAAGACTTCTCTTAATGTTCAGGTGTGGAGGGGTTAAGCCAAAAACATGTATTCTCATCTCCCATGTTAGACTAATTATTGTGGGGTTAATTCATGAAAGTTGGAGGCATTAAGAATAGAAAAATCTACTCCTTAGAATACTCCATATTTTTTCTGTTTCTTATTAAATATACATACACAACTATGAGCTATTCCAGATAATTAAACATAGCCAGGTTAGTCTATAATTGGATTAAAGAGCAAAAGTAGCAGTGTGATACACTTGCTTCAGATAATCATGTTAAAGTACAATTTTCTTATTTTAAAATAATCTCAAATGCATTAAACTCACCCTAATGATTCTACTATAAAGTATAGAAAACTCTGAAATTAATGATCACAGTGATAAACTACAATTACTAGTTATAATTGCAGTATATTAAACTGGTAGTATATATAAAAGGGAAACTTTCTAATACCTGCTGTTCTGTGCTCCAGTCACTTGGGCTACTTTCTTATAATGAATCTTTATTATTTTTATAAAAAATAGTTTCCTTTATACCTGAAATATGTTATGTCTTTCAGGGGCATGGCAAACTAAACAGATCTTTGAAAGAGTGATTTGTTAGAAATAAATTATATTTTAAAAAATTAAATCGGAGAACATTGAAAAAATGAGTTCCATTTAAACTTGCTAGTTTGTTTACAATTTACAATGGCCATTTGCCATTCTTAACTAAATATAAATACAGTACATATAAGTTTTACAGCACAGCTGTTTGCAAAGTTGGACTGCTATTGGATGTCAGCTGCCAGTTTATCAAACTGTAATTACATGCCAGCTTTCAATTACTGATGGTTATTCACGCCATGTAGCTGTTGGAGCGCCTGACTCATGTTTTCAGCTTTCCAAATCTCTACTTAAAACTCACCCCTTCTGTTACTGTATTCTATTAACTCCTAGCCTGAGATTGATAGGGATACAGGGATACAGCGATACAGATGGGAAAGGGAGCCAGTTTGGTGTAGTGGTTAAGGTACCAAGCTAGAAACTAGTATGAGCTCTAGTCTTGTTTTAGGTATAAACCTAGTTGGGTGATCCTGAGCCCGTCAGTATTTCTCAGCCCTAGGAAGCAGACAAACCACTTCTGAAAAATCTTGCCAATAAAGCTGCAGGGATTAGTCCAGTCAAATGCCAGGAGTTGAATTTGAAGGCATACACACACATGCACAAATACACATACAAATATATGTATGTATAATATAATCCATATTCATTTGGATTATAATATAATCCAAAAATCTAATCTATATAATCCAATTGAAAATGGGCCAAGGTGACAATTTTTATAGACAATATTACCATTCACTATTCTGACACTCTCTCTCTCTCTCTCTCTCTCTCTCTCTCTCTCTCTCTCTCTCTCTCTCTCTCTCTGTGTGTGTGTGTGTGTGTGTGTGTGTGTGTGTGTATAATACATTTTTCATCAACCAAAACCTTTGTCTTAAAATCAGCAAAGAAGAAAATTCAAGGAATGAAACTGTCATTTTTCTTCAGTTAATTATTAGGAAAAGACTCTTCTACATCTTTTCTACCTAATATAAGAAATTGTGTAGTGGAAATCAAAGGTTAAGGACATTGTAATATCAGGGCTATATCACATAATAGCCTGGGCATACATAAAATGTCCTTCATTTCTTAAAAAAAAGAAAGAAAATAATGTTTAAATATTCTGTAAGGGAGTGGTAGCTATATCTCCCCCCCCCCCAACTTTTTGGGCTACAAGCAGTGATGGGATTCAGCCGGTTTGCACCACTTCAGGAGAACTGGTTGTTAACTTTCTGAGCAGTTTGGTGAACTGGTTTTTGGAAGAAATCATTAGGGCAGAGAACCGAGTGTTAAATTACTTGAATCCCACCACTGGCTACAAACAGTATTATTCTACAAAAAATGATATTTTCTACTGCAAAGTTCAGCACTTAGCTAAAAGATCCATAACCACTTTTGCAACTGGAGATCAACTAATTTTTTAAAAAAAATTCTACTTACTTTTTAATAGATGATTCACAGCATGTAGGACTTCCATCCAAGTTAATAATTGTGCACCTCTAGAATTACACAGGTACTAGATAACATATCGGCTTTGGCCTATTTTCTGCACAGAGCACAAATTACTTTAATGGACCCATCAGTTTATTGTATACTAAGCTTTCATCATCTGTTCTCTCTCTAATTGAATGCAAAAGAAAAATACTTCATAATTGCATTTGAATAGTAAAAGATAAGGAATTTGAATGCATGTTTAAAATTTTGCATCTGCTCTGTAATTGTTGCCATCACAAGCTTTTATCGAGAGCGAACAGAAGGAGAGGAAACTGGCAAGTAGTTAATTTTTCTGGCAAGGATGAGTTACTGGCATAACAAGTTTACTATTTATAGGTAAGGGAACTGAAAACTCAAGTTATACTATTTATGAGTTAGGGAACTGCAAACTCAAGGTAAGTAAACTGTCTCAGAATATATGAGACAGTGAAGAAGTACAGGGAACTGAAAGTGTGTGATTAAACCTGCTGCCATACCCAGATATTTTCCAATATTTTCTCTCAAAAGTACTACTTATTTTTGGTAAATCTTGATGAAGGAATGGGGGAAGGAGTTTATCCACTTTGTATTTTCATTAAACAAAAAATCTTGCAATGTTTTTGTAGTTTTCCACATGGCAGAAAGTACTTTTATGCAAATAGAATTGATACAATCTTTAATTTCAGAAGACACAGATTGACACCTTGGCAGAGGAATCTAAGAATTGTATAATAATTTATCTCAAGCCCAGTTTTAAACTATTATATTTTCTCAAAATAGTCATGCACAGGGAACACATTCCTGACAGTGAGGACAGCTTGCCTCCAGAAATCGTAGGCGCTCTATCACTGGATGTTTTTAAGAAGAGTCTAGACAAGTGATGGCTAACCTTTTCCGGACAGAGTGCCCAAAGCGCATGTGTGCATGCGAATGCACACGCACATGCTAGAACCCCCAAAATGCAATGCATGTGTGCCTCCGTGCATGCGTACGTGGTTCCTGCATGTGCCCTGACCAACGTGCACATGCATGTGCAGCCCCCCACATGCACCCTGCCCCCCGCGGCAGAGACCCAAAGACCAGGTGGCCAGTGGGAGGCACGCGCTCATGTGCAGGAAGCTGAACTGGGGCAACAGCTCATGTTACATCAGAGAGGGTGCTGCATGCCATCTCTGGTACTCATGCCATAGGTTTGCTATCACGGGTCTAGACAGTCACTTATCTGTAATAGTATAATTTCTCCTGATTGAGCAGGGGGAAATTATACTTCCAACTCATTCCAGCTCATTCATTCATTCTATTCTACATCTCTCTGAATGCATTGATCTAGGAATTAAAATCTGTTAATGGGACTTTCTCCTATTCTGGGAGACACAGTTTATGAATACATTTATGAGGTCTTATATTTAGCTAGGATATATCTGTTATAGCATTCTTTCCCACTGAATTTCTGCTAGCATTTATCTCAGTTCTTTTTCAGAAATAAGTAAAGACACAAGGTGTTATTTATCACTTATACAGTTCTATATAGTATAGGGATAGTTATCAGAGGGACCATCTCTTCCCATTGTTTCTGCCCATCCTATATAATCAGGATTAGGGTTAGTATGTTTTAGTTTGCATGGATTAAACAATGCTATTGTCAGATACCTATCTTTGCTTTCTTTGAAGCTCCCTAGCAACTGCCATAACCAAGGCAGCATTTGGAAAGGGAAGAGTGCTGGAGATGTGAAAGAATGCTGCAAAAATTTCAGAAGTATGGACACAGACAGGAACCAGAAGTGCCAAACTGAGCCATCTTCCTCCCTTCAAGGACGCCGGCCCTGGGAAAGGAATTTACAACAACACCTGAGGCACTAGTTTCCCAAAAAATCAGAATAGAGTTTAATTGGACTGCTGTCACATAGGGGAGGGTTTTGGACATTGGGGATTGCTTTCAATATATGATTTTTGTGCAGCAATTTTCCAGAGCTTGCCTCAGTTACATTGCACTCAGCACCTCTAGTAAAAGCACCTTTTCTCTAATGCCTATGGAGTCAAGGGTCAATCAATATCCTAGGGAGCAGGCTGTGGCCAGTCTGACAGTAGGCAAGCTCTGCTGTAACAGTCAACCAGGTGACCAATGTCTACTGGGAGCGGGGGGACTAGATGACTTCAACTGCTCTGGCGCCATTTTGCAAGGCTTTGGGGTGGACTTTCCCCCCTTCCCTGCAGTGCTGCCTGGCTTTGGGGTTACTTTAGTGAGTCAGAAGTCAGAAGTCCAGTACCCTTCCTTCCCACACTTGAAGTATCCTGTGGGTTGATTTTTGGGCTGAGGTTCCATTTGGGAATTCTTGGAGTGTCCTTCTTCTCCAGGGAGGGTGAATGGCTCCATCGGTGGGCGTTGTGGCTGTGGAATCTGGCCAGGTCAATTTCCACCTCCTTGGCTAACACATACCACTGGTGCAGGGTGTGGGGGGCTCCACAAAATATGCAGGTGTTGTATACATCATTGTTGAACCCATCTTGGAAGCAAGACTGATAACTGCCAAGGTCAACCGTTCCAGCATACCAGATAGATGGGGCTGCCTAAAGAAGTACCCCACATGACACCTTGGGGAGATGTTGATTGGACATTTGCCTTGGGACAGTGGGGGGAAGGATCAGGGGGATGTATTCAATATGTAATTTTTGCGCCTATTGCCTCAGACTTTGCTTTTCTTCTGCTGCATTCAGTTCATACTCAGTAAAAGTACCTTTCTCTATAAACATGGAGTTGGGGTTTTTCTTTCTTGAGCTTTGAATGGAGGCAAGCCTGACACCATTTCTATAGAGCCCTACAACACATTATAGAATTAATACCAAAAAATGATGTCCTTATCATCATGGAGGATTGGAATGCTAAAGTATGAAGCCAAAACATAACCGGAAAAATAGGCAAGTTTGGCCTTGGAGTACAAAATGAAGCAAGGCACAGGCTGGTAGACTTTTGTCAAGAGAATACGATGGTCATAGCAAACACTCTTTTTCAACAACCCAAGAGATGAGCCGCTAGATGAATCACAAGTTGGAAAAGATTTCTGGAAGAAATATCAACAACTTCAGATATGAAGATGATACCACTCTAAAGGCAAAAAATGAAGAGGAACTAAAGAGCCTCTTGATGTGGGTAAAGGAGGAGAGTGCAAAAGTTGGCTTGAAACTCAACATTAAGAAAACTAAGATCATGGCATCCAGCCCTCTCAATTCCTGGCAAATGGATGGGGAAGAAATGGAGGTAGTGACAGATTTTATTTTCCTGGGCTCCAAAATTACCACAGATGGGGACTATAGCCAAGAAATTAAAAGTTGTTTGGTCCTAGGGAGGAAAGCTATGGGAAATCTAGACAGCATGCTAAAAAGCAGACACCACTCTGCCAACAAAAGTGTGTATAGTCAAGGCTCTGGTTTTCCCAGATGCAATGTATGGTTGTGAAAGTTGGGCCATAAGGAGGGTTGAGCACCAAAGAATTGAAGCCTTTGAACTATGGTGCTGGAGAAGTCTCCTGCGAGTCCCTTGGACTGCAAAGCAATCAAACCAGTCAGTCCTAGAGGAGATCAACCCTGACTGCTCTTTAGAAGGCCAGATCCTGAAGATGAAACTCAAATACTTTGGCCACCTAATGAGAAGGAAGGACTCACTGGAGAAGAGCACAGGTCAGCGTCCCTGTGAACCGCCCGTGCTTTCCGAGGTTCCGAAGACAGAGAACGCACACACAGAGCCAGGATATCCACACCTCGGTTTAATGGGAGCTTAACATGATGGAATACACAGTAGTGCTGCAGCTGTTGCAAAACGTAAAGTTGGAGACACCTGTGGACCCAGCGAGTGTAGTTTTATAGGGCAGGGATTGTTTATTCTATGCAGCTGCGTGGAGTTTAAAACTGCTGCCCTGCTTGCGCTGAGGTCTGACATCATCCGCAGCCACCACCCTCACCCGTGGACCTCCCCCCTCTCCCCCCCATAAACCGTCCGCCACCTACTATCACCGTGCTCTTTGCCTATTCGCTAAACATCCCACCACCATGCAACATTGAACAGGTCGGTATTGTGTCCATGCCTGGATTGACAGCCCCCTCATTCGGAGTAACAGCCCCCTCGTTCGGATTCGGTCTGGCACAATGATGCTGTGTCGAGGGGTGTTCTCGACATACACCCCCCCTACCAGGTCTCTTCCTGTAGGGACATAATGACACGTAGTTAGTACATTTAGGGGGGTGCACCCCCTGGTTTCTGGGGATATGCCTTATGAAACTGCTTGACTAATCGGGGGGCATTTATGTCACCCACCCATACCCATGATGCGTCTGTGCTGGAATAGCCTTTCCAACATACCAGTTACCTCAGTGTTCCATGTGAGATTTTGGAATCGAGTATTTTTTTGATTTCATACATATTCCCTGTTATCGGTCCTGGTCGTGTTCCTATGTCCCTTATATGTTTTGCTGGTTTTAATAAGCTACTATGGAACATGGGATGTATTCTCCTGAGGAGTGAGGGAAGTTTTAGTGAGACCGTTACAGGATTTATGACTTTAGTGACTGTAAAGGGGCCTATATACTTGGATCCCAATTTTTTACTTGGTATACGTAATTTAATGTATTTTGTAGATAGGTAGATTTTATTGCTTATCTTAAATGAGGGGCTGTCTCTCCTCCTTTTATTAGCTTGGGTTTTATACTTTTTGGCTGCTTTAGCCAGGGCAGTTTTTATGTGTGGCCAGCTCCTTCTTATTTTCTCACTCCAGTCATTGGGGTTAGTTGGACCCCCTGGTTGTATATCCAACTCTGGTATAGCAGAGAACGCTTTCCCTGAGAACGCTTTCCCTGAGACAACCTGAAAGGGAGTGTACCCAGTACTGTGTTGTTATAGGCGGACTCTGCGAAAGGCAACAATTCGTACCAATCTGTCTGCTGATACGACACGTAGGAGCGTAAGAACCTCTCTACCATAGCATTGGTCTGTTCTATTGCTCCATTCGTACTTGGGTGGAATGCAGAACTGAGTCCTTGTTCTGTTCCTATACGTTTTAGGAATGTTTTCCAAAATCTAGCAGTAAATTGGGGTCCTCTATCTGAGATGATTCATTTTGGTGCTCCGTGAATACGGTAAATAAGTTGCACGAATAGTGTTGCCAAGCGTCTCGCTGATGGTAATCCCTTGCAGGGGATAAAGTGTGCCTGCTTGGAAAAGAGATCAATAACTGTCCATATTGTATTACACCCTCTACTGGTGGGCAATTCAACCACAAAATCCATCGCTATTTCTACCCATGGTCTACATGGCTCGGCTACTGATTGTAGAAGGCCAAGTGGTTTACCTGCTAATGGTTTTGCTGCTATACATACCGGACAGCTTCGTACATACTCCTCTACTCGCTTTTGTAGCTGAGGCCACCAGAATTGATGTCATACCAAATGTAAGGTTTTCACAAAACCAAAATGCCCGGCCGTTTTAACATCATGACAGTGATGTAACACTTTCTCCCTTAACGTGTTTGGAATGTAGAGTTTGTCTCCTTTCCACATAAGCCCTCCCTTTTGTGTTACATCCTGACTGTTTGTCGACAACCAAGGATCTATGGCTAGATGTTTTTTTAGCTCTGCCAGCCAATCATGAGTTAGTAAGCTTCTGTCCTTGGCTTGTTTTCCTGGTTGGCGACCAGGTATAAGAGCTTGTGTTTCCACCTCCCGTTGACATTCATATTGAGGTAGCCGAGATAAGGCATCAGCTAGATAATTTCTGCCACCCAGTATAGCCTTTAACTGAAATGTAATGCGCTGGAAATATTGTGCCCACCGCACTTGTTTTGCCGATAGTCTACGAGGTGTTTGGAGGGCTTCTAAATTTTTATGGTCCGTCCACACCTCAGACTGGACATTAGTGCCTTCCAACAAGTGCCTCCAGGTCTGTAATGCCCACTTAATAGCATATGCTTCCTTCTCCCACACGGTCCAATTCCACTCCATGGGGCTTAGTTTATGGGAGGTATAGGCACACGGTTGGAGTATACCTTGGGAATTTCTTTGTAAGAGGACCCCCACCACCACCACGTCGCTTGCATCAGTTTGGAGTATGAACGGTGTTGTTGTATCAGGGTGTCACAAGATTGGTTCTCTAACGAATAACCCTTTCAAGGTCTCAAATGCCTGTTGGCAAGGTTGTGTCCACACTAAGGTTTGGTTTGGGTTGCCTCTGGGAACTGCCAAGTGCTCTGTTTGTAACAGGTTGGTTAGTGGTAAAGCCACTCTAGCAAATGAGGGAATAAACCTTCTGTAGAAATTTGCAGAACCGAGGAAGCTCTGCAATTGTTTCCGGGTCTTTGGCACTGTCCAGTCCATGACTGCTTTCACTTTGTTGGGGTCCATTTCTATCCCTTTCCCAGTGATTCTGAAGCCTAAATAATCTATCTCAGCTTTATGGAATTTGCATTTTGATAACTTTACAAACAACTGAGCGTTCAGGAGTTTGGTCAGAACCTGCCTCACCAACACAATGTGTTCCTCTAGAGTATTGGAATAGATTAGGATATCATCTAAGTACACTAATACTCCACGATATAGATGTTCATGGAGTACACTGTTAATGAGTTGCATAAAAACTGCAGGCGCCCCCTGCAGTCCAAATGGCATGACCTGAAACTTGAAACTGCCCAGGGGACAGTTGAAGGTTGTCTTCCATTCGTCCCCGTTACATATACGAACTCTGTAATAAGCCTCTCGAAGATCGAGTTTTGTAAAGATCTTACCAGTTGCCAGAGTAGACAGTAAGTCCATCATTAAAGGCAATGGATACAGGGGTTCCATACATACTGCATTTAATCCTCTAAAGTCAACACATAAATGGAGACCGCCATCTTTCTTCTCTTTAAACAACACTGGGGCTGCCATATGCGACCGACTAGGCTTAATAAAACCTCTAGCTAAATTATGATTGATATAACGCCATAATTCATCGAGTTCAAGGGGGGTCATGGCATACATACGAGGATTAGGTAGGTGCACTCCTGATTTCAGTTCTATTGCGCAATCGGTGGCACGGTGAGGTGGAAGGGAATCACATTCCTTTTCACTAAAAACCCTCCATAAGTCCCTGTAAACCCCAGGAACCCCTTCAAGGTGCGGCCCATCATATCCTTTTGCTCCTGCATCCTTACTTTCCCCAAACGGATGAGGACCCACTGCTAGTTGTACTTTATGGAAACCCCCTTCCCACCAAATTGTGGGCTTCCATTTATCTAACCAAGACAGCCCCAGGATCATAGGTTCAATCATCTTATCTACAACTACAAAATGCAGCAACTCCCAGTGTTGACCTATCTCAAGCCTTGTTGGTTCTGTGACATGCGTAGCGTGCTGTCCTCCTAGGGTTGATCCATCCATCTGTTTGAACACTATGGGGGTTTTTAGGGGTGTACTCCAGAGACCCAATTTGTCCACCAATGACTTTCGCAACAAACACTGGGTGCAACCCATGTCAAGTAAAGCTCCTAGTTGACCCATCTGGTCTGTTCGTGGGTTTTGCAACGCTACCTGGATGATGAACGGGTGTATCGGGGCACCTACCATAGGGTCCTGTTGGTCCTCTTCCTCCAGGGCTCCCGAGTCTGTAGGCCGGCCCACCATGTAAGGAAAACTGCCACTCTCATCCTGTGCACCATATTCACTGCTAGTCGATTGGGTTGCTATGCGTGATCGTTCTGAGACCCCTTGGGGTCTGGCTCTTGACCCCCCACCAGTATGAGCAGTTGGCACCAATGGACCTCGGAGGGGCGGGAGTGGACAGTCGAGAGCCCGGTGCCCCTCCTGATCGCAACGAAAACAACAAAAAGGATGGCGTCTGGGAGCAGCACCTCTGGGCCCCGTAGGGATATTCGGTTGTACCGGTCCTCACCCTACCAGTGGTTGTCCCAACATCCTCCGTGGTTGTTCCCTTTGACCCGTCCCATCATTCCGGATGCAGAATTCCCTCAGTCCAATGTCTAGCTCTACGGCTGCTTTGTACCAATGGGATATATAGGGACCAAGGCCTCTATACACACAGGCTTGTTGTAAGTCCCGATCAAGGCCCATGTGAAACTTGTGAACTAATAAGCGTTCAGGCCAACAGCTTAATCTGGCTGTTAACTGACAGAACTCTTTCACATACTCTTGAGCCGGTCGACTTCTTTGTCTCAAGGACACTAAATCACCCTCTGCAGCTGTCTGCGCGCCTGCATCATCTTCAAACTGGGAATGCAATTCCTCTAAAAAGAGACCTAAATCCACTAATTCTCTAGCATGCATGGTATGCAAGCTTGCCACCCAGTCTGCTGCGTCTCCTGTAAGCTTGGTAGTAATGGCTACAACTCTTGCCCATTGGGACGGATAAAGGTGTCCATAAGAATCCATGTAGCTAATTACTTGGCGCAGGAAGAGTGCCACCCGCTCTGGGTTACCATCAAACGTAGCCTGCAAAGGAGGCGGTCCCCACTGTACCTGTGGCACCCAGGCACCCAGATCCCATGCGGGGCCTGGGTCTCCACCATGCCCGATATCCTCTCCACCCCGAGAGGGTCTCCCTCCCCTAGGTTGCTGTGATCTGGCGGCATGTTCTCTGCCTCTTTCCTCATGCTGCCCGTGTCTGGGTGCTTGTGTGGCTTCACACACTGCCTCATCCATTCCAGATGCTGTCTCCAGTTTCCTGGGTGACCCCTCCATCCTCTCCCTATATTGGGGTTTGTCCATCCCTAATTTAGGGCTAGCCAAATGAAACCTGCTCTTGGGTGACCCACCAAATGGTGGTCCTCCCCCACTCTGCCAGGGGACTGAGGAGTCACCTCCAGGGGCCCAGGGCTGCTAGGAGGGAGCGTCCCTAAAACCAGCCTCCCCAAAGCGCTCCCTCAGCATGTCCATTGTGGTTACCCCAGGCCCTGTAGCATAGTTCCAATCACCCTCCTCCTCTTCAGGCCATTGCCTCTCTCTCCAGCCTTGGAAGTGTGGCCCCAAGGGGGGGGGAGTTAACGCTCGCAACCCAGGTTTCGCTAAAACAGAACTATGCCACCAGTTCCCTGAGGATACCTGGGTGGTTTCTGATCCCGCCGACTCCGGGGTGGTCTGTTCCCCCTGGACGTCTTCTGCTCTCATCGGCTTCTGCTTTGAACGCACCACCAGCTGCTCACCGCTGTCTGTCTTCGGCTCCAGCACTTCCTCAGCCTCTTCTGTCACCTCCAGGTCAAACACGGTGGCTCCCTCCGCTGTTCCTTCTGCCATAGTGAGTGCACTCACAGAGAAAGGAAGACAAGAAGAAAGGGGTCTCCAACTTTCTGTCAGCGTCCCTGTGAACCACCCATGCTTTCCAAGGTTCTGAGGACAGAGAACGCACACACGGAGCCAGGATATCCACACCTCAGTTTAATGGGAGCTTAACACGATGGAATACACAGTAGTGCTGCAGCCGTTGCAAAATGTAAAGTTGGAGACACCTGCGGATCCAGGAGCATAGTTTTATAGGGCGGGGATTGATTATTCTATGCAGCTGCATGGGGTTTAAAACCGCCGCCCTGCTTGCGCCGAGGTCTGACATCATCCGCAGCCGCTGCCCTCAGCCACGGACCTCCCCCTCTCCCCCCATAAACCATCCACCACCTACTATCACCGTGCTTTTGCCTATTCGCTAAACATCCCCCCACCACCGTGCAACGTTGAACAGGTCGGTATCGTGTCCACACCTGGATTGACAGCCCCGTCGTTCAGAGTGACAGCCCCAACGTTCGGATTCGGTCTGGCACAATGATGCTGTGTCGAGGGGTGTTCTCGACATAATGCTGGGAATGATTGAGGGCAAAAGAAGAAAGGGACGATAGAGAATGAGGTGGCTGGGTGGGGTCACTGAAGCAGTCGGCATGAGCTTAAATGGTCTCTGGGGGATGGTAGAGGACAGTTGTCCATGGGGTCATGATGGGTCGGACATGACTTCGTGACTAACAACAACAAGCCATTTCTATAACACCAAATCTTTCAAATCAACAAAACCAAGATCAAAGTTTCGTTTTTTTTCTTCATAAGCAGAAATTCCAGAAGTGATATCCAAATAAGAGCATATTTTCCTCTTTAAATAAAATAATCAAGTTAACCATTCCTGCTTTATCTTCCTTGATATGGAAATAACGTGTATTTCTATTTGCATCTAGTAGTATTTATAAAATGTCACCATTTTTATTTACAAAGTCTATAATATTTTTTCAAATTCTTTGGCCTAAAAAAGGGGATGTGTGATCGTTTCCCCCCTTTCACCCTCTGTTTTTCCTTCAAAGTACTAAACCTTTTTAAAAAAACAAAAAAGGCACTTTTAGGAAGTGGAAAAACCTTTAAGTCAAAACTTTCTAATAATCTTATTCTTTAACTTTAACATACAAGCTTTAAACTTCAATATTGCATTTAGCTCCCTCCCTCCAAACTACCCTTATAGAATAATTATCTTTTTCTTTTATAAACATTCTTTTTAAAATACAGAGTTTTTCTTTAAATTGGCATATCATTTTCTTTTACTTTCTCTTAATACAGGTACTCTCAAATACATTTTCAATTCTTTTGCCTACTTTAAGAGTTAATTAAGCATTACATATATGTAAAAAAATATACATTTGCAAATTTTGGGTTAAAGCTTTCTTTCAGTTGCACATATCAAGCAGAGAAAATGCATCATGATTCCAGTTAACTCCTTAAGTTTAAGTCACTTCTTCCATCTTCATGGAATAAAATATTTTTCTTTTCTGGAAGTATCTAATACTGATAATCTTTTCTTTTTTATCATGAGATCCTCAATGTTGTTAATATCCTTAAAGAAAAAGTTCCAAATTTATCTATTTTCTTAAAGCTGTTCTTTCAATTGTGTTGAGAGGTTTACATTTGAACCAAAGTAGTGAGGGTAAAAATGAAAGTTAATATCCAACTTTTCCAAAACTGCGATACACTCCTCTGCATTTTCATTTTCATTTTTTTTTTAAATTTTATTTATATGCCGCCCTTCTCTGGAGAGACAGGGCGGCTTACAATGTGTTAAGCAATAGCCTTCATACTTCTGTATATTTATACAAAGTCAGCTTATT
>JANHZT010005359.1:75339-90519 GCA_032468215.1 Stegonotus admiraltiensis
AACTCGCAGTAATTGCAGGCAGCTGGCAGCTAAGTGCTACTTTAACAGCAGTTTAGTCCGCTGTGCAACCAAGGCTCTTAAATTGAAAGGAGTTATGCCCAGGATGTGAGAGGTCTAGATATTTTCTCAGGCCTTCTGATCCATGCAATATACATATCTTCTATGGAAGGCAAGCTTGTTGCAGTTGTTCTTTCTGCAATCCTATCTGTTAGAGTCAGTACCTGTCCTGTTTAGTTGCTGTACCAAACCAGACAGTTATAGAAGTACAAACGACAGGCTCAGTAATTCCTTAGTAAAATGGTATCAACAGCTCCTGGGACAGTTTGAACTTCCTGAGGTGATGCAGGAAGAACATTCTTTGTTGTCCCTTTTTAATGATGGTTCTAATGTTGCACATACATTTCAAATCCTGGGAGATTATAGAACCCCAAAACTTGAAGGATTCTACTGCTGATACTATGCTATCAAAATATAGTAAGAGGTGGTAGAATAGAAAGCCTCCTTCTAAAACCCACTCTCATCTCTATGGTTTTAAGCATGTTCAGCTCCGGGTTGTTCCAACTGCACCACAGGATCAATTATTCAACCTCCCGTCTATATGCAGGCTCATCTCAAATGAGACCATTGACTTTTTTTATCCTGTCATAATTCTTCTACTTCTCTTACTCCCACTAAAGAGAAAGACACAGCACCAATCTCCCAAATTTTTAAAAATCAGACAAATAATGTCCATCGCAGTAGAGGGCAAATATTTTTCTGTTTCAATGTTCTTAGCTAAGAGCAGCTGACTTGATAATGGGATTCCTATGGGAAAGGGGGAGACAGTGTCCTTTTATCTTTGTAGAAAGGCTCACATTTCAGCTGCCATGTGGAAGTTATACAGAAGCCCTTATGTAGCTGGTATCCTAGTGCAACTGAATTTTCAAAACTTGAAAAGAATGTTTTTTATATTACAAGGCATTGTTCACAACTCTAATAAATTACAGTGATATCTGTTAGCCAGATCTGTAACCAGGGATTCTTAATATTTATCATACTTACTTGTATCCTTATTTCATAGACTTTTCTATAAAATGGAAGTTACTACCAATAATCTGTTATAATAATTCAGGCAATAAAAGTAAACTTTGGTATTTTATTTTTAAAAAGACAGACAGAGGAAAAAAGGCCAAGTGTGTTTTCTGTATATAGAAAAATTGAGGTTTGGCCAAGATGCAAACATCAAATAGATCAGATGGGTGTCTGAAAAATGAGCAGATATTTGCATTTGGAGAAACATTTCTAAGTCTGCTTTGCTAATCTTGATGGTTTTGTAAAACTAGTTAGCTGCAGTTGGTTCAGGCTATCCATTAATAAATGTGTTCTTTTGAAGGGGTCACTTACACTTGAAGAAAAGCAGAAGTTAGCAAAGGAACAGGAGCAAGCACAAAAGCTGAAAAATCAACAGCCGCTTAAACCCCAGCCTCATGCAGTTATTGCACCAGTGAAACAGGTATGGGTCCATTGATATGATTGATTTCATAAATATATTGGACTGCAAATAAGTGAAAATGAAGAAGCAGTAAAATCTTAGTAGTAATTAAAGAAAGGCAATTCAGCAGGTATGTTTAAACATCTCAGAAAGTGATTTTACTGATAGTGAGATACCAGCAAACTCCCCTAAAAGTAGAGATAGATCGTAAAGTCTTTCTTTGTTGTCCACCTAATCTTAATTTAAACATTTGGTAAAGTGATCTTTTCTCAATAAAACTTATAAATACTAGCCTTCTTTACAGACAATGGATGAGGAGCCCATAGTTTCCCAACAGTAACTCATGAGTTCTAGCTATCAGTAGCAGCCACATTACAACATACACAGTTATTTAGACTGTGTTCAAGACGCACATAGTAAAAACAAAGTATTGTGTAAGTATAGCACATTTAAAACATGACCAAGAAATATGCTAGAGCAGAGGAGAGGGTGTTTTATTTAGTTGGAATATAATATCATCTAAATATTTACTTAAAAAACACTTATACATGCTGATATTGTAAATCTATCTTTGTGTTGCACAATATAATATGCAGGTAGACCTTGACATATGACCAGTTGCTTAATGAGTAGTCAAATTTACCACAAACCCTGAAAAGGCTACCTATAACTGGTTCATAGTTCTGATGTTCGCCCCTTCCCCCATGGTCACGTGACCACATTTTGGATGCTTGGTCCAAAATCATTTACCTTCATTTGCAGCTTCCAATAATTATTTGACTTCAATGTATGATGTTTTTGACAGATACCAGTCTTTTACTTCCTGGTTTTGGCACAAAATGCTCCATAACAATGTGTTTGCTTTGTTACCTCCATATTCTCCTAAAGACCACTACAATTGTAAAATTGGGTGTGGACATGTGATGACCTGCTTTATGACCATCACAGCTTACCATTGAAATTGCAGATTCAATTATAGTCATAAGTCAAGAACTATGTCTATAGTTTTTAAAATAAAATTATTTTGCTGATGTTTATTATTTAACTGATAACAGTTGATGCTGCTGTAAAATAATTTTAATTATCTTCTGTTGTATTTTTAGACAAAGGACTTGACTGATACTCTGAGAGATAACATAGCTTCATTGACCACTCAACCCATCAACAAACCTAAAGTTCCTTCTTCAAGTAGCTTTTCTTCAGTGGGTATTGGAATGGGATTTTCATCATCTGTTGAAAACACTAAGAGAAATGGACTAAATGCTAATATGGGGTTTCAGCCCTCTGGATTTGGCATGGGGATTGCTACCACAAGCCAGAATTTCTTTGGTAATACTGGTGTCACTGGAATGGCTAACATGAATATGTTGCCAACAGCAAACATGCCATCTTATAGCCCTTTGAACACTACATCACCAGCTGTGCAGCAAAGCAGGCCACCTGATATGTCTGCTTTAGATAGCCTATTTGGGCCTCAAAAACCCAAAGTTAGTATGAATCAGTTGTCACAACAGAAAACAAACCAATGGCTTAATCAGTTTGCACCTCCTCAGGGTACCAACAGTTGTCCTTTGGGAACACAGATGAATGTAATGGGACAAACTGGCTTTGGCTTACAGGGAAATCCTTTCTTTAATCCTCAGAACTTTACACAACCAACGAACAACATGGTAAACAGCAGCTCAGCTAGCAAGGACTTAAATGACCTCTTTGGATAATAGTTTTAATTGTGAGCAAGATGGTTAACATTATTTTATGCCTGTTAAAAAGCTGATTTGGGTAAATTTGATATAATGAAATGAACATGAGAAAAATATTTCCACAGTGACTAATATATTTCATTTGTCTATCTGTTTTACTTTTCTTAAATATTTACAAGCCTCTGCCCCTAATTTCGTTGTTTTTAAATCAGGTTGTATCAATCTGAGCACCCAGAGTTATGATTAATAAATAAAGACTGCATATCTACCAATTTTAGACATTTATGTGCTGGTTGTTCTTGCTATCTTCTGCTTATAAATGCAGTCAGATAATTTACTCCCAGGTGCAAACTGGGTTGTTCCAAATGCACAAGACCTGAAAATGGGTACATTAAGTGAGATAGACTAGGTAGTAATGTGGGATTTCAGCTTTCTGGAATTGGCATGGAAATCATTACATAAACCAGAATTCCAGTGCTAGTTTCACTGGAATTGCCAACATGTGTAGCCAACAACAAATATGTCATCCAATAACCCTATAAATACTACATCACCTGTTGTACAGCAGAGCAGGCCAATTGTTACATTTCTTTTTGATATCCTAATTACTGTATATTTGTACAAATACAAGCAAATGATTTATCAGCAATCCAGGGTCCAGCATATGCATCTGAAGTATGTGCTACACCTTGGCTTTTGAACTTTGCTCTGTCTGAATTTGATATGATATCTAGTTAGAAATAAAGATGACTTGTGGTTGAATGTATTAATATGGCATAAGATTGGTGTACAAAACCACAATTATTTATCCTGCAGCATTCTTCCCCAATAGAGAGCGTTTTGAAAATATTTGTAGAATAACGGTCTTTTACATTGAAAAATACTGCAAACCATGAATGCTCTGATTTACCTCTTAATACCTAATGTCTGCCCAACCAGAGCACCTAAATTTTTGGCATAAACTTTAAAAATGTTATCTAAAAAACTTAGTTAATTTTATTGTGCTTATTATACTTAACATCCAACCGTTAAAATAAGTTGCATATTGATGAACAGAAGTCAGTTGAGCAGCAAAGCTAGTAATTTTTCTTGACTTAAAATGCAAGCAGTAAATCTTCAGATAAATACTTGTTAGGGAATCGGATTTGATTGCCATTGGCAGAAGTCTTTATGTTTCTTCAGGTTTAAGTAGATGAGCTTTAAATAAGACAATATTATTTACTGAAATGTGTTTTTTTTCTCACTGAGGCCCTGTCAGAATATATAGAAGAATAAACTTAATATCAACTTGGAGAAAACAATCAACTTTCATCTGAATATAGTTCTCAGCGTAAAAGCTTGCTTTCAGTAAAAACCAATAGTAAATTCTGCTTTAGAGGGAAAATGGGAAGTCCCCCCCCCTTCTATTATTTCTTTCCCAGAACATTGATGATCTATTATACACAATTCTTTGGAATGTAGCAAATTATATTGAGAAGATGTGTAATCTTTTTGTTGGAAAGAAAGCTAACATTTTATTTTAGTACCTTTCATTGATTAAACTGTTTCCATTTGCTGCTTAAGAAACCAAAGGTGCTTATGCTGTGAATGTGAATTGTATTTTCTTAAATTATATTTTCAATTATAAACAGTAATGGTGTTTGCTTTATTTTTTTGTCTTAGTAATTTTATTTTTTATCTTTGGACCAGTGATGATAATATTTATCACAAAAAATCATTTGTGCTATTTATGTACAGTCAATATTTTGTTGAGGTATGTTTAATTAGCCACATGTGTAAAAATTATGAATGCTGTATATGCAGTTCTTTGTATAGTTCCAGATTTCTTTAAATTTCTTATTTATGGCCTAGAAGGATTTCCCAAATATTAAAACACTTTTTTAAAAAGATAAAGTAAATATATTGAAGATACAAGTTTCCTATAATATATGAAAAACAAACTTTTACAAAAAATGTAAATACCAGTATATCTTTACAATGCTGTTGTTTGTTAAAAATTTAGCTTTTATAATATAATCTGAATTTCTTAAAATAGCTATAGAAAAGGTGAAGTTTGGTTTAACTTCACCTCACTAATAAAAACTTGCATTCCAATGTTATATCACTGGAACTTGCAAAGCTTTGATAGTAACTAATGATACAAGTGTTTTACTGTTCTTTTGTACAGTGGAAATTTCATTTGATGTAAGACTACATGGAAGATAAACTATAATGGGGAGGGAGCCTTCATGCCTCAGTTGTATAAAAATTCTTGAAGCATTTTTATACATGGCCGATATCATAGTAACTGTATAACCAAATACTATATCTAGTTTTCATAAGACACAAAAAAAGAAATATGGCATATGAATAGTTCGCTATTATAACATTATTAAAAACGTTTACATGTTTCCAAAATAGTAAACAACCTTAATTTCAAAGAGAACACTTCACTGATTTGCTGAAAAAGAATATTTGTTCAGTTTCTTTTATGAGTATGTCTAAAAATAATTTAGATACAATGACCCTTGATTTATTATGGGGCTTTTTAAAAGATATTTTGGCCTGTGAATAGATGCAGCTGCTTTTATAGCAGATTACTTTTTTCTTTTACACTAAGTCAAACAAATGAACTGCTACCATTTTAAGAGGATGCTTGGATTGTATCAGTGATATTATGTTGTTAACCTTTAATGAATATTAACACAAGCATGGAATTTAAAAAGCCATTTAAAGTCAAGAAGCATTTTTCTTCAGGAAATACTTCATAAATTCTCCTTTTTTAAAACGATTTCATTAATCAGAATAAAGTGATTTGTTTCATCTCAATTTTTTTTAGAATGCAAAAAAATGTGCTTTTCAAAATGGTTTCAGAAGTTTGGAAGGAAAATATACTTAGATAACACCAACTTTAACTCTGATCTCATTAAGTAGAATCAAGTTCTATCTACTGGCATGAGCTAAAATTTATGAATAAAATAGGCCACTGAGCCATAGCCATAAGAAAAAGCTTGAGGTCTGCCTAGTTAATAATCCAGGTGAAAGGTGTATGAAAGGAAAGAAATCATCTTTTCTCTACACAAGAAGAGGACAAGTCTAATGGATGCCAACCTCGCTCAGAAAAGTTAGAGTAACAAAATTTAAGAAAGTAACAGATAAAATAAGTATACATTTCCATTCTCATGTTTTTCTGAACTTAAAATTATAAAATTCAATTTTTCTTCCTTCTCGTATTTTAAACACAGAAGGTGTATCTGGATTCAAGTTGGATAAACAAGCTTCTTTTAAAGTACATCCAATATCTTGGTCTTACTATAGTGAAATAAATTACTAAATAACATATAAACTTTATTGAAGGCTTCTGATATTTGATTTCTGTACAGTGATGTATGACAACAGGCTTATAGTTGTCCATAGGGATGATCCATATAAAAAATAATTGCTTCTACCTGTTCATGTTATAGCTACATCAGTCTAATGTAACCAACAAAAGGCAGATACAATATTTAAAATAATACTCCAATGGCATACTTCCAATTTGTGGATATTTTCTAAATATTGATGAGCTTGTGCAGCACAAGATTTTAAAAAATAATTTTCAAAACACATTTAGCAATCCTACAAAGATGTAAGCTTTTGTTTGTAATATATAAGGATTCTTTCATTTTGTGATTCATTATCCTGAACTCAAAACCATTGTATATAATAGATAGGAATTATTAGTCTAAAATTACTCCTAAAACTTTCTTGGATTTCAATCAACTTCTTAAAAATACACAGGTTCCTTATATGTGTTTTTATATAGAGAGAGAGAGAGACAGAGGACTCAGGCCTGATTGAAATTATTTGATGGTTAATTGTTCAATTTTTATTTAAGCATTAATTTCTATATTTAAAATTATACAGCACTCAAATTCTTATGTGTAAAGTGATATTACTCTAGTGTCATTGTGGTTTGTATGAGATAAATATTTGGAACATGAAATTCTATTTTGATTTATTGAATCTTTGCTGTTCTTTGAAACAAATATATTGATATCAAAATTTAAAACTGTTAACACTTAAAATATGTAAAATGTACAGTGATGGTTATAAGAAATTCCTACCATTTTGTACTGTGAATGAATAATTGTAGTTTTCAAATAGTCAATGATACTGCTTTATTGGAATAAAGGTTTTGTGTTTTTTCCATATATTTGATTTTTCAAATGAGAATGGATCGTGTTTAGATGGAAAATAAAAGTTTTACACAATTGGCTATGAAGAAGTTCTAACTGAAAAGAACATTGAACTTTATTAGTAAATTAAATTAGTAAATAGAAAATAAATCTTATTTAGTAGCCAGCAGTTTGTGATGCCAGTTAATTTTAAAACCATGCCTCCATAAAGCAAAGAAAATAAAATATCAGAATGAGTACATTGCAATGTTTCTCGACCTTAGCAATTTGAAGATGTTCAACTCCATATATCTTCAAGCTGCTAAGGTTGAGAAAAACTGACCTAGAAAAATATTTTTAAAAATATGAATGTATTGGTAGAAAATGAACTTTTGCCCAACTCCACTTACAGGAATGTTGAGGGGAAACAGGAGGAGCATTATGTATGCCACCTTGAGTCATGCAAAATAAGGGCAGGATCAAATAACTAATTCCTAAGGATTTCATTTTATCAGGCCAGTGATCCTTTCATAATTTCTACAGTTTAACTCTTGTGGGGAAAATAGGAGGAAGGGGTATTATATATGTTCGCTGCATTGGGTTACTTATAAAGTAATAAAGTTGGGATAAAATATAATAAATTATAGCAACTTGGCTAAATGTATTGGTATCCCTCTTTCCCCCAAGGAATCCCAATTTGCCAAGAAATAAATATAAACTAACATATTCTTTATTCCATATTCCATACAGCAAATGCTTCCCATTTTCATTTCATTGATATATGACTCCATTCAAGTCATACATCAAAAGTAAAGTGCCTGTTGTATGGTCTATGGATCAAAGAATGGTGGGTGCCATTTACTTGTGTTAGTTTCAACTTATTTCATGGCAAATTGGAATTCTTAGGAAAAATTAAGAGGTATCAGTACAGGTAGTCCTTGACTTATGACCAGAATTGAGCCCAAAATTTCTGTTGCTAAGCAAAATAGCTGTTAAGTGAGTATCACCTCATTTTACAGCTGCAGTTATTAAATTAGTAACAGTGACTCTGGCTTCCCCGTTGACTTTGCTTGTCAAAAGTCGCAAAAAGTGATCACATGATCCCAGGACACTGCAATTGTCATAAATAAGAGTCAGTTGCCAAGTGTCCAAATTTTGATCATATGACGATAGGGATGCTGCAATAGTTGTAAGCCTGAAAAATGGTCATAAGTCACTTCTTTAAGTATCATTGTATCTTTAAACACTCATTAAACCAAGAGTTGCAAGTTGAGGACTACCTGTACTTTTGGTTGCATCTGTATATAACTAATAAGATTAACTGATCTTCACTGTATATAACTAATGAGATTTACTGTACTTTTTTCAGGCTCCTCCACAATTCATTCTTCATGCATAGAGTTCTATGACTGTTACCCCGCTTTCTGCCCCGCTGGCAGAAAACTAATTCTATTATGTTGTCAGTGTCAGTTTATAGAAAAATGAATTTCAATATTCTAAATTTAGAATAAGAGTTTGTTTTAAATTAACTTTCTAAATATATGCCTAATCAAATTATTTAAACATTACAAAAAGATGATGCCACAGCTAAATAACAATTGCACATTTAAAGCAGATGTGAAAAATATCAGCCCAACCAGTTGGATTTATCAGGGTGAAACTGCTGCAAATCCTGCCCTTGGGCAAGTTGAAAGTCTGAGGCAAGATGCAATCATCCTGATTTTCTGTAGCAAGGCCAACACTCTATGGAACAGCCTCCCCATGTAGATCAGATTGGTTCCCTCCTTGTTGGTTTTTGGAAGCTCTTGATGACTTTCCCCTGACGTGAATGTTGCCACCTCTACTTTTATTTTATTTCTTCTTTATATGCTTTTTATTTTTCTACTCTTTTTGTAGTTGCTTTGACAGTTCCCCCTCCTTGATGTCCTTCTAGAAGTCCCTTAAAACTTGGTTATGTCACCAAGCTTAAGAGGTTTGACAGAAAAGGGGATTAAATCAGCTGGCTACATTGTGTGTAATATCTATGTACTCCCTATCTTTCGTTTGTATTTTAATAATTAAAATAGTATTTATGTTTTCATTTTACAGTATTTTTGTAACTTGTTCATATGATTTGATTGTATACTGCTCAGTCGCCTTTTTATGTGTTGGGTGGTGCATAAATATGATAAATCAACTCAACTCAACTCAACTAAATTCTGCATAACCCATCTCAGCAAGTAGTGCAATTCACTTAGTAAACAGTATGTCAGTCTTGGAAGCCATATTAGGCTGGAAGCTTCAATGCTGCCACCTCCTCGTGTGGGAAAGTAGGAGAGGGGATTTAGGAGAGGGGAATTAGCAGACATAATAGCATTCTTCCTATCGGTCAAGGTCAGGGCGATCCAGCATCTGGAGGAGGAGTGGTCAGGGGCTGGGTTAAGGTGGAACGGACGTTGATTGGAGCATGTGATCGACTGGGGAGAAAGGGGATAGTTTTAGGAGCTTTGAATTACTGAAGGAAAGCCCGGGCTTTTCAGATTCGGGATTTCCCAGATGTGCCAGTTTGCCTATTCTAGTAAAGAGAACTTTGGAAAATGCCTGCTTCCGCATCTTTACTGGGAGATGGGGGTTTTCTGGAATGCTGACACAGTAACCTGCTAAAATGTATTTATTCTTCTACCACAGTGGTGGGTTTTTACCAGTTTGCCCCAGTTTGCACGAACCAGTAGCACCGATGGTGAGCTGAGAGTGAACCGGTTCGCTCCAACCGTCAGCTGGGCCCTCCTGCCTGCCTCTGCACTATACCTACTATATTCATTCGTTTTTAGCCCAGCTGATAGGCACGGCAGAGCGGATTGCCACAGCTCAGCTGTTCTGAAATGCAATGAGCTTGCGTGGAGCATGCATGAAACAAACAAACCGGTTGTTACACCAGTTGAAACCCACCACTGTTCTGCCAGCAAGCAAAAGAGGAGTAATTACCCCGATCTATGTTTTCTTTATAGTTTATATTCATAGATTACATATATATTAATATGTGTAATAATGTATAATATAATATTACAACATATATGCAACATAATGTAATATACAGGCAAAGAATCAGTGGTGCAGTTAAATTAATGGACTAGGACAGTGGTAGGCAAACTTGGCTCTTTCACACCCTGTGGACTTCAACTCCCAGAATTCCTAAAACAGCTTAGGAATTCTACTTCATGCTCTGCCAGAGAAGACTACTGCATGATTTTGAAATAGAAATAGAGATAGATCAGAGTGCAAGCGAGAGAGAAAGGGAGAGAGAAATGCATGGATGGACAGATGGATCCCTTTAAGCTTCTTTACATAAAAGGTGGCTATAAATTGAATAAACACATGTACATATTTCATAAATTGTGTGACAGGGCTACATTAATTAAATATATAACACAGCCCATCTCACTGTTGTAATTTTAGGTCACTTATAAAATTAAGAACCAAGACAATCACACACAGAGAAACTGACACACAAAATACTTTTACCCATATACCCACCTTCAAACAGATTTTTTTAAACTATTAAACCATTAAAAATTATAACCTATATATTTTTCTTGACAGATGCAATGAAATAATTATTATGGAATAATAATTGTTTATGCAAGACAAACAAATATCAGAATATTCCCTGCATTTGGGTAGCCATAGTGTAGCAGTCTTCAGAGACTGCAAATTTAAAAAAATCCAGAAGGTGGTATTATTGATTCAAGGGCTGAGTGACACTAATGGAAAATGATGCAGGTTTTAGAAACTATTGGAATAATTGTCTACGACAACACTGATGCTGGATAGGTTCTCTCTGAAATCTGCAGTGTCAAAGAAAGTTAGTAAATTTAGCAGCAGCATTTATATTGAGGACAATGGTTGAAATTTGAAAATGTTTTTTTGTCATGTGATGTTTCAAACTTAATCAAAAGAAAGCAGACCTTACTAGGCTAATACCACTTTTTTCCAAAATACAAAATAACATTAGCTGAGCTTTGGCTTTTTAAATATTCTAGGTTCATTTCAAAATATGTTGGTGGTTTCAGAAATAGCTTTTGATTAAAGTAAAATAAGGAATGTAACAGAATACACAGAAACGCTGCTTTTAAAAGGAGAATTTACTTATAGAGTATGAATTTGTGTTGAAGAACTAAAGTAAGAGCTATATACATATAAAGAAACTGATAACAAACTAGCCTTCCTCAAGACAAAAATTTTCATTATTTTTATTATGGTTGTTCGCACAACCAGTCAGATGTTTAGACTGAATTTGGCACTTTTATCCATTTATCGAGTCCTTCCCGTGAAACTATGATAGGCTGATGTTCTTTAAAGGTATTGCCGCATATGTAAGCAATTCCAAGTAAAGCTACCTTTTGCAATTGACTGATGGTGATTTTCTTAATGCCAATAGGATTCAAGTGTTTTGGAATTGCAAATATCGTTTTTCATTGCCATAGTCGTTCTACTTCTTTTTGCAGGTCTTTGTGTTTTGTGATTTTCTCCAGTTCTTTCTCTTCTATTTTTCTATCACCAGGTACTGTAAAGCCCACTATCCACAATTTTTCTCTTTCTTAATGACAGTTGTTAAGTCTGAGGTGTTATGTCATAGGTACTTGTTTGTTTAAATATTGTTCTTATTCTCATAGCTTTCTCCAGATAGAGTGAGGGGGTGGGAATATATTGGTCAGCTCAAGGCAGCAAATATAACAAATATTCCTGCCTCCTATTTTCCTCATACTGACAACTCTATAACACCCATAGAATGGGTGAAAAGGTAATCCTCACTTAGCAATTCAATTGGGACAGGCAACTAGATCATTAAGCAAGTCGTGACTAAGTGAAAAATTACAAGGATTATAATTTTACACAGGACAATGCATATTGTAATGTGAGAGAGAGAGAGAGAGAGAGAGAGATGCTGCCAAAGATATTGGTCACAAAGTTACTTTTTCATCATTGTCTCAACTGCAAACAGTCACTGTCCAAGGCAGTAGCTAAGTGAGGGCTACCTCTAGAGTGCAGAATATTCCTTTTTCAGACGCTGAATTAACTGTAATTTTTCCCCTCTGCATACATGTTTTAGTGTGCATTTTAGTAATAGTCTGTTACTATTTGGGTATTCGGGTCTTTTCCTGTGTAAGATTGGGAGTATCTTGGCAATGTTTCGACTAGGTCCCATTCATCATCTTCAGGCTGGTGTCTTCGGCTTTGTGCTTGTGCAAGCAAAGCGTTATCGGAGATGCCATCTCTATAAATACTGATGGGGAGGTGTGGAGTGCTGGCTTTGTTGTTGTAAGCTGGTTGGTTGGCTGTGTTGTTACATCTTGATTAGTTGATGGAGTTGAAGTTTGCAGATTAGTTGGCTAATTAATATATTATTATATATATTAATGCCTATGTATCACTGTATTTTATATTTTATTTTGTTTGAAAAGAAAAAAGGAATGTAATCACTCACCAAAGCGTATACTTTATATATTAAAGAAACACTAATTGCACATATATATTAGTGATATCAATGTTAACATTTATATAACTGCAGAACAATAGGAAAAAAGGCAACTAATAATATACAAATTACTACTTTTTTTTGAGTATCTAATTTAGTATATTCCAGCAATAGTTTTATAATTGGCTCTTATAATTTGTTATAAGGAACATGTTAAATCCTTCAGTGTGGAACAACAAATGATGTCACAAAATAAAACTGCATGTTAATTGCATCGGATATCAGGACAAAACTACATAGTGGTAGATTTAGTCATTGTTTACTGCATTTGTGTTCTTTTGGTGCAATGTTGTCTTGACCCAGATGGATGGATGGATGGACAGATTGATTTGTGTGAGGGTTTCTTCTTTGCTTAGATTTGCAGCCTGGGCTTCTATAGTGATCTCCCATTCAAATACTAACCAGGTCCATTATAGAGGTTACCTAAACTGTTCAGAAGCTTCTAATGTAGTTTCGGAGAAGAAAACAAGAGATTGCAATGGTATTACTGGATCATACTCTTCCTTTAAAGTTTCTAATTATCTATTAAATGGAGTCCTAGGTTTTAGTTTATTAACCACATCAGTGCTTATCCTGACATATCTTCATTTTCTGCTTTCAGTTTCTCCATGTGTAATACAATTCAAATTGCCACATTCACAACAGTAATAAATATAAATTCTAACTATCGGCTATAATTACTCCTGCAAAGAGAACACTTGGCCTCTGGTACAATATAATAACTGAATCACTGTATTTTCTACACATCTACAAAAGTCACATTTCATTAAGATTACGTTAACTGGTATAATTGGATCCCCACACTTATTTAAACAAAATGAGAAGGTCTGACATCTCTGTGTTTGTGTGTGTGTGTGTGTTGTTTTACAAAGATGACAGAATTGAGCAGTCTGTTTATGCCAACTCGGTTTGGAAGCACTTAAATTTCGATGTAACTCAATATCAGTTTCTTCCTTTCTTCTCCACTAACTTTCAGTGTGACCTAATTTGTATCCAATACCATTTATAGAGTATATACTGATTCTGTATTAGGGAGATATTAATGAGATCAGTCACAAGTAGAATATCAGGTGTGTGTGTGTGTGTGTCCATCTGTCTGTCTCTCTGTGAGTCAGGCAATATTGTTATTTGAAGTTCAGCAGGAAAATGGAGAGCAAAATAGGAGCAAAAGCCACGGTTTGAAATTGGGAGTGAAAATGCATAAATGTTTAATAAAGTTTGCTAGGGAGAAGCTCAAATGGCCAGAGAGACAGTATTGTGTTCGTTACTATAGCATCACTGAGCACATGTGTGAAGAAAGCCTAGAAAGAGGATGAGCAGCATGTTATAATGTGCTTTAGTCAGACGCATAAGCTTAACATCAGGTCCAGTATTACTTTCAGGTCTATTCCTTTGAAGGCTGCAGAATAACAAGAGATGCAAAACAGACCTCCTGCAATTTACACTGAATTATTGACAGTCTTTGGGAGAATCTACTGATAATTTCAGTGTGGTTATTTTGTTTGGAAGATTAACATACCTGCCAGATCACTCTCTCAAGGAAGAAAAGAAAAGAAAAAGAACAGAACAGGAAAAAAAGACTATTAGAATTGAAAAAAAATTGATGATGACGACAAGTCTATTTTACATAAAAGGATTTATCTAAGAAAGAACAGAAGATGCCTTTTGAAGTGTTAAATTCATTAAAAGAGAGACTTTTAAAGCCTGGGAAGGAAGAGGTGAAGAATACTGTAAGTGACTCTCTAGGACACTTGCAAAGGTAACAGTTTCATGTACGGTTAACTTCTACAAAGATTATAGTAAAATTACGAAGTGAAATTAATAAGTGAAATATGTAGGAACAAATGACTAAAACAGGATATACAAGGATATACCTTAGCAGAAAGTAAGGACAATCACTCATTAGGTGTGTCCTACTAAATCAGGCGACGACATAATTTTAGGCATCCTTAATGTTATTGATAAAACAAAATTAGTTTTGTAGTTTTAAATTAGTAAAGCTAAAATCATGAAGTATTTTTAGCTACACTGCTGTGATTGTGAACAGCAATTGTGTTTCATCTTCATTGTGTTTAAAGACTCTTAAATCCACAAATATGTGCTTACCTTTGTACTCTATGTTAGACTGAAAATATGTGCTTTTTTACTTAATCATTCTAATATATTTTAAAGTATAAAGTTTATAATATATTTTAGAAAAGAACAGTGTTAAATTGTCATAAAAGTTAGAAGTCTTGTATGTTAAAAAAGAATATTTTATTAAGGTCCTATGGAAACTATTTTTTATGCAAACAGTAAACTTTTTACAAGAAAAAAATGCCTACAATGTCTAATTGGCATGTTTTTGTGTTATTCATT
>JANHZT010005360.1:53064-65154 GCA_032468215.1 Stegonotus admiraltiensis
GGCTATTGCTTAACGCATTGTAAGCCGCCCTGAGTCTCCGGAGAAGGGCGGCATATAAATAAAATAAAAAAAAACACCAAAAACTGGAAAACTGAATATCTTAGACCAAACTAAATCCAAAAATGCTAGGTAGTTCCCATGAGCTTGTCATCTAGACAAATCAGAGTCAATAGAAATAAACCATGTTTTCACCCCACTCCAAAGAGACAAAAAAAACTAAGGAGGAAACAAAAAGAGAACACATTCTCAACAGCAGCCAACACCCAGATAAGCAAGGATTAACATGGACCAAACACTCAAGTAGAAAACAATACCCTAATCAAGGAACTATCTAGAAGAAAACCTCATGGCACTGATGATGTTACCTAGTCAGGTAATGAAACGTCTGCAAGCAAACAACAAAGCTCAGAGAACACCAACAACTCTACATAAAATAATCTTGCAGTCGGATCTTTCCCATTATTGCTATGATTGACTGTACTTTTCTCACAGCAAAGATGTAGAAATCAATAAACCACTTCATTTAGTTTTTGTTGTGCACTTAGAATCAGGACAGTTGAAAGCCAAAACACAGACTTGGTAGGGAACAACGTATGCAAGAAATTTCAAGACACAGTTCAGTTCAAGAATGGGCTAAGGATACTTCAACTCAGCAGTGAGAAAACACCTTAAGTATTCATTGAACATTGTTTATGAAATCACATTATGTATTAGGGGAAATGAACAACTGGTTGTAAATCAAATGCTATTATCTAAAAGATAATAAAATGACCCCAGGTAAGTATGGCTGATCATGGTAAGTATTTTCTGGTTGGGTTGAACAAAAAATTCAGTGGATGATCTTAACAAATTTGCAAGTTAGAATTGAAGAAGGCAGTTCTGTAGATATTCTGGATTTGCTTAGACAAAGGAGTTGTGAATTATAACCGGATATAAATTAAAATGGCTGAAATGCATTGAGAAGGCTATTTAATTTTCTTTGAAGTTTGCTGACAGCAGCGTCCTGTGTCAAGACCTTTTAGTAAGGCTTAAAACAGGCTCCCCCAATTTACTCCTTTCTAGATAAACTGAGTTTTCTTTCAGACAATCAGGAAGTCACTCAAAAGAAACCATTCCTGTAAAATATAATCCATGAGAATAGAAAGAGAACAAATTTGAAAAGAAATAGAAGATACAGCAGTGATAAATAGCTAAGCTGCATTAAAGAAACAAACAAAGGCACAAAAAATCTACTCGGTAGGATAATGAAATACTATAGGTAGTCCTCAATTTACAACTAAAATATGAACATTAGTTCTTAAGTCATTGCAGTCATAAATTGAGGCACAATTTGACCAGATTTAATTTTACAACTGTTTTTATGACAATCATTAAGGAAGTCACTGTGATTATTAAGCAAACCATGTGCTCATTAAGCAAAACATGTGGTTGTAAGTGCAAATCCATTTTATCCAACGGGTGTTTTGCTGGAAAATGGCAAAATGTGCCATTGGCAAAAAGTGTTGTAAAATGTGATCACATGACCATCGGCCATTGCAACCAGTCATAAATGCAAGTTGGCTGCCAAGCACCCAAAATGCAATCACCTGACCATGAGGTAGTGAAGTGGTTGTAACTTTGTGAATGGGTCGTAAATAACTTTGAGTACATGAAATACTACGTATACCAGGAAAGGAGCTTGAGCAATGTGAATAATTTTTCAGAAGAATGAATGACTAAATGAATCTCAGCAGAACAGGAAATAATGGGTGGAAGCTTGTTAAATCTGAGATCCAATCTAGAAGAAAGGAAACATTTTCTGACTGTGAGAACAATTGATCAATGGAATAGCTTTGCTCTCAGAGTTGTGGGTGCTCACTCCATCACTGAAGGTTTTAAGAAAGAGATTGGACAACCATTTGACAAGAATAGTATAAGGCAGGGGTATCAAACTGGCAGCCCGTGGGCTGGATTCATCACACACAGACAATGCTCACCCCAGCTCCATGAAGGGGAAAAACATCACGAAACATCTAGTGATGGCAACGTGATGCCGCACGTTTGACACCCGTGATATAAGATCTCCTGCCTTGAGCAGAAAGGGTTAGACTAGAAGACCTCCAAGGTCCCTTCTAACCAGTGGTAGAATTCAATTTTTTTTACTACCATTCCATGGGTGTGGCTTGGTGGGCGTGGCATGGCTTGGTGGGCGTGGCATGGCTTGGTGGGCGTGGCTTAGTGGGCATGGCAGGGGAAGGATACTGCAAAATCTCCATTCCCTCCCCACTCCAGGGGAAGGATATTGCAAAATCTGCATTCCCATCCCACTCTGGGGCCAGCCACAGGTGGTATCTGCCAGTTCTCCGAACTACTCAAAATTTCTGGTACTGGTTCTCCAGAACCTGTCAGAACCTGCTGAATAGCATCCCTGCTTCTAGCCCTGTGATTCTGTGTTCTGTGTTCAGAAGTCAGAACTTATCAGCTCTGGCTTTTACACAAGTATTAAGAATGCAGGAACCTTTTTGAATTATTTGACCACCCTAATCAGGTGGCCCCACCGGAAAGAATTCAGGAGCAGTGTAGAGCCCAGCATTATGTACTCCTTCCATAATTGAAAAAAGGTTTTCTAGTTGAGAAGAGGTGACCTTTCTAAATTCGCACACATTCAGAAATGACACTTTTTTTCCCAATCAGAAATGCTGAAGTGGCAGGCAAATATACAACCCACAGACAAGGTTCCCCTGTTGAATGCTCGTTGTTCAAGAAGAAAGGAAGGAAAAGAAAACTCTGTGATAATTAAACCTATCATCAGCAAAATGATTTTGTTTTGTTTTTGCTCAGAAGCCTCATTAAAGAATTGGCTAAAAGCAAGCCTGGCTCATCCTCTTGCTAAGTCGATTAGCCACTTCATGCAACCCATTTGTCACATCATCTTTTTCAATAATGGATTCGAGTCTTAGGCTATACGCCTAAACAATTCATAGCACTACAGGACACCACACCGCAAAATATTGAATTGCAGAAGTGAATGATCTCATATGAACTTTCTCTCTGTTCCTTGCCAGTTTTTTTTTCCACTAGAGGCACCCACCAGTCTGTGAGCTATTTTATTTGTACAAAAGCAACTCCATTGGATTACAACTGGAGAGCTGCAGATAAATCAGGAAATAAATCTCATGGCTTCTAGTGAAAAGCATATATATGTTCACTGTTACACACAAGATGTCCTTTGCACAGATGGTAAATTGTTCCAGATTTGTTTCGAGAGAGGTGATCCGAAACGATCTAGAATAAAAAAAAGAAAATTACCTGTAGTAGCTATATTTTTTCCTAGTTTACATACATAAATCTTATTTTCTTGGAAAAAAATAAAGTATAAGCTTCAAAAGGAGCAAATCTGAAAGAGGTTCATAAGGACACAAACATTCCATTGTTTCTAGTTTATAACTTTGCATTACAAAGAAAAATTAAAGAACACGGCACAGAAAATGATTAAATTTAAAAAATCTGAAGGGACAGGGTTTTTTGAAATAAAAGATTGCCCTTTCTAATAAAGGACATATGGTCACTGTAAATCTATAGCTACCCTTTCTAACATCGGCTCCTCTTGATGTTTTGCATTCTAGTTAACATAATTCTTAATCAACCTGATTGTGGGTTGTTAAAGGAATACAGTATAGGATTGCAGCCATTGTGTTTCCTAACACAATTACCTTATCTTCCATTCAGCAGTGGAAGAAGCTTTTGATTGCTTTTCGGAACTGTCTGTCAATGATAGCCCGCCTCTGCCTTTTCATGTTTTGTGGTATATAAGCCCACTGAGGCAGGAAGTGGCTTTATCTTTGGCTTTGAGGTATGTATGATTGTAAAAATGACTAACCTGAGTTGCTTTTTTTTCCTGAAATGTGGTTTACAGTTTGTCTTTCGGTTTTCTTTTTAAGTGACTCTGCAAAGCAAAACTAATATATTTTTTGCAGAGTTGGTCTCGCAGGCTTGATAGTTGAATGGAAATTCCTCATTCAGAGGTAGTCAATTGCTCTGGGTGCTTTTGAATACCAAATCCTGGCCATCAGTGGAAGAGGTTAATTGTTCTTATAACTTGGTTTTAGGTGTTGCTAAAATATTTGACTTTTGTCAGATATAGAATCTTGGCCTTGGGCAGCGTGGATGTTACACTTTGCAACAATGCCACACACAAAAAAAGCTCCTGAACCAACATAACTTTGCTATACTTTAAGGCAAGAGGTATTTCCCAGAAACTTAGTTTAACTGAGTTTCTTAAAAGGGACCGTATTTGGTTGTGTCCCGGTGGTTTTTTTTTTTTCCTTTGGCTTGTTCTGCAGAAATATTTGGTTTCTCCTTAAGATACTGTGTCCGAAATACTGTGGCTAAATTGCTTTTGTTCTAAAAAATTAGCACAGCCTCATCCAGTTTCACCGGCCTTTCCTGATTAGATTATTGGGGTGGGGTGGAGGTTGCAAGTCCACAAACCTCAAAGATTGCCAGCATGACAAATTCCTTGGAATAGAAAGGCTTCAGTTTCCATCTTTGGAAGAAATCATTGGTCTACAAAATTGAAAGGGTGGAGCTGTTTAGAATACCCCTAAAGGAAAGCAGAAACACCAGTTTAAATCTAATCCGTTATCACCCTATTCTGCAATTCTTTGCTCGGATTACAGTGGCAAAGGAAGGGCCCTGCTAGAAAATTAACTGACCTCCATAAAGGTCTTTCCAATTTGAATTTAAAACTGCAATGAAAAATGCATACGTTTGTGAATACCGCTAGTCTTCGACTTACAACAGTTCATTTAATGACTGTTCAAAATTACAATGGCACTGAAAAAAGTGACTTGACTGTTTTCCACACGTATGACCATTGCAGCATCCCCGTGGTCATGTGATTTACATTTGGTTGTGTGATAGCTGACTCACGTTTATCACGGTTGCACTGTCCCAGAGCCATTTGCAATCTTCTGAAAAGCAAAGTCAGTGGGGAAACCAGATTCACTTAACGACCGTGTTATTAATTTAAGAAATGCAGCGATTCACTCAACAAAATTGGTGAGAAAAGTAATAAAATGAGGCAAAATTCATGTAACAAATTTCTCACTTAACATAAATTTTGGGTTCAATTGTAAGTTGAGGACTACCTTTAATGCTCAGAAATGCCAACTATTTCTGATTACTTTGAAAAAAAGTTATGCTACATTAAGCTGATAACTATAGCATCAGGGTTGAAATATTTGTTTTGTTGAGGGGGAGGTAGTCTTGGAAATGGGTTGTCCCAAAAGCGTCACTGCTTTTTCTTCTTTTCTATAGGGGGTCTCCCTATAGAGACCTCCTTTTCTATAGGGGTCTCCAAACCTGGCAACTTTAAGACTTGTGGGCTTCAATTCCCAGAATCCCCCAGTCAACATGGCTGGCTGAGGAATTCTGGCAATTGAAGCCCACAAGTCTTAAGTTTCCAGGTTGGACACCCCTTCCATAAATGATAGAGAGCTTTTGTCAAAAACACCTGAACTGTTAACTTGTAAATCATAAATTAACAATCAAAACCTGAATAATTTCTACAAACCACAATTAGCTAGTTGCCAAAAAGTGCAAGAATAAATATCAGCGCAAAGCAAACATATCACATTATAGTACAGCTAAATGTATGAAATCAGATATTCTCTATAACAGAAGGAATCTTTTTGACCTCACCGCTAAAACCTGCTCTGAGATCTCCAGATGTCCTGATGATGTAAATAGATCAAGCTTTGAATAAACACTGCTTAAATGCAGGTGTAGGGTAGGGTTTGTTTGTTTATTTAGCTGGCCTTCCTTCTTTCTGCAAAATCTTATTTGCATTTGTTTTAATTGGATTTTATTAGGGTGGTTTTAAAACAATGGGCCAAAATTTATTTAATATCTTTTAATCTGTTCTTAAATTTTGTAATATCTGTTTTTATTTTTGGCTGTTCACCACCCTGAGTCCCGCAGAGAGAAGGGCGGTATATAAATTTGAATAATAAATAAATAAATAAATAAAAGCTGTTAAAATTGGATGTATTCGTGTGATGACTGAATTGGATCTTGTCTCTCTGTAGTGCTGGCTGCTCTTTCTCGTTATTGTCATCATGTATTCTCCTGGAGCAGAGTTAATGCCTGTAAGGATTGTAGATGAACATCAGGTAAGTGGACAATACTGGAAGAAGCAAGGATACCATTTAAGGGTCAAACTCTACGTGACGGATAGAACCCAGCATGGATTTTCTAATCTATTTCATAGATTTATTTTCAAAGAGCTGCAGGCCCACAGGCTCCTATTTTAGTTGCAGTAAAACTATCAAAAAACTTAAGAAAATGCTGAGAAAAGCTTTTGTGCCTCTTAAAAACATTCTTGCATTGTGCTGTTTTTAAGCTCACAATAATGTGCAATAATATTGTGAGAAAGAAACAGTAACAAACTAGATTTCAGCAGTATCAGGTTACTGTTTATTCAGTTTTGCATACCAGTATGAATCATAGCTTCATTGACAAGTGCACTTTTCACGAATATGTGATCTAACTTTGGGGTGAAATCCAGCAGGTTCTGACAGGTTCTGGAGAACTGGTAGCAGACATTTTGAGCAGTTCGGAGAATCGGTAGCGGAAATTTTGAGTAGTTTGGAGAACCGGGAAATACTACCTCTGGCTGGTCCAAGAGTGGGGAGGAAATGGGGATTTTGCAGTATCCTTCCCCTGGAGTGGGATGGGAATGAAGATTTTGCAGTATCCTTCCCCTGCCACGCCCACCAAGCCACACCATGCCCACCAAGCCACGCTCACAGAACCGGTAGTTAAAAAATTTGGATTTCACCACTGATCTAACTGTAATTCTGCAATCTAGAGCTCTTCTGGGATCCAGCAATATGGTGACTCTACGGTATCTTATTTCTTAGTGTGCCATCCAAAAGTTTATTGATCTGCCATTAATCAGTTCTACTTATGAGTGGGTTTCGTCTACCTATAATTTTGCCAAGCAGTCTCATCCAGCTATCCAAGCAGTCTTTGAGATGGCAGAGACGGGTGTGAAGAATATTGCAAGCAGCACAGAGCCTCTTCTCGACATATTTGAACCACAACGTAAGTAATTGGTCATAGCTGGTAGGCCCACTCCAAATTATTCTTTGCCGTGCCATTCTTTGTGTTTTTGGCTTGGTTTTTGCAATGTATGACTTTTGAGATGCTGTAAGCCATTAAGTAGAGAATAGAGGACTTCTAGTCCAGCAGTAACTGACATAAGTCACTTTCTGTGATGCTATAACTTTGAATGGTCACTAAGTGAACTGTTGTAAGTTGAGGACTACCTGTAATTCAGTAACCCATGATTAGGTAAACCATGCCCGTTATGTGTGTGGAACCAGCCACTGATCTGCTCCTCCATGTTTTCTTCCAAGAATCTTCCACTCCTACTTCAAGAAATATCTGAAAAGCAAAATAACTGGGTTGAATTAGCATTATGTCTTGCAATTTATCTAGAAATCCAAGAGAAACCAGAGCTTTTCTTACATTGAGTTCTCTATTTTCTACTATCTAGGATTAAAGTTTTCTTGAACTGCTCAGCATATTGTCCAAAGAATAATTTGAGGTTCCAGTTCGAGTTGGGGTTGCACAAAAGCAAAGAATGA
The DNA here is from genome assembly GCA_032468215.1 of Stegonotus admiraltiensis. NCBI lineage: Eukaryota > Metazoa > Chordata > Lepidosauria > Squamata > Colubridae > Stegonotus > Stegonotus admiraltiensis. Next base: position 60,696 of record JANHZT010005360.1, read on the forward strand.
AATCCAGACAAGCTGTGAGGAAAGGAGATGTATTTATTCCCAAAAACAAAGAGGGTAGCTACAGAGAAAATGAGGTTTTAGAGAGGTTGTTTCATCGGGGGCACTGGTCCTTGGCGTGGGCTTGAGGAGTCTTGGGTGTGTGTTTGTGCTGGTTCTAGTGAGTGCTCCACGAAGGGCATGGGTGTGCTTATGTATTGGTACTAGTGTGTGACTCTGCAAAGGTAATACTGTCCTTCCTATCAGCTTTGCCTTTGTTTGTACAAATGTTTGGGGAAGTGTGAAAGAATGGGTTCTTTGATTAATTGCGCTTGTCCAAGTAATTGGTTTTATTGTTTATCATTATTGAGCAATCTTAGCATATCTTTGTTAAAATAAATCTATTTGTTTGCAACATAGTTTCTGATCTTAGTCACTTATTTGAGAGTGGAGGGAGGGGGAGAGAATCTTCTATTATTATTACTGATTAGCAAAATTCTCCCCTGTCGTGTATGTCTTGCAATTTAACTCAAAATACAAGAGAAACCAGAACTTTTCCTAGACTGAGTTCCCTACTTTCTGGAATTAAAGTTCTCTTGAAGTGCTTAGCATATGAACTAGGTTTAAGATCTTTCACTGATGTTATGGTGTGAGAATATATCTTCTTTAGGGAAGGATTGACGTATATGAAGTGTATAGGCTGCTCTCTAAATGAGGGTGCTAGAAATTTTCTCATGTTGTGTTTCATTTCTTCTACTATATCCTGAATTGGAATGAAAAGCGAGAACTCTCTAAATAATAAAAATTCAAATAGGTTTTTCCATTTTGTAAATTTTTTGAGGAACCATCAAGTCTTGCAAAGTGCAGCAAGGGAGGCAACACAATTCTGTGTAGGACATCATTTTAGACATTTTTCTTCTAAGAATGGTCTTTCTAAATGTAAGCTATGATATTAAGATAATCTAGGTCAGCACCCCCCAATCTTTTGGGCACCAGGGACCAGTTTTGTGGAGAGACATTTTTCCCCAGACCAGAGGGGGCATGGTTTGTGTGCTCCTTGCATCCCACAGATGGGGCTTCGCTTGTTTGTGCGGCCTAGTTTCTGGCAGGTTGTAGACCGGTGCCAGTCCATGGACTGGGGATGGCCTGATCTAGGTTATTTCCTTCACTCTAGGAGAATTTAGGGAGAGATCTTTAAAATCTAAAAGGACAAGTGAATTTTATTCTGTAAGTTACATGGTTTAATAGAAATCATATGCTTGTTGTGGGGAAAGAATGAAGAAAGAGAAATCCCCCCAAAAGGAGGCTGAATGCTTAAAATTATCTATTTTCCAATCAAGGGAGAGATGCAGCTTTTCTAATGCAGTTAGTGGCCAATAAGCTAAAAACACAAAGCTGCTTTTAAAATATAAAAGATCACTGGCTTCAAAGTACATTAAGATGGTATGCATAGATCCAAATACAAGTAACATCCAGTTGTTGAACATAACCAGGAATCTTTTAAGTAATCAAACCTTTCTTTCATCTTTACTATTTACAGTTTCTATTGCAAATATGGTTGCGTGTAGGAATCTTGACAGGCTACAACACAAATTTCCTATTGTGCAACAGACAGTGGACCAGGTAATCACTTGACCTTCCATAATATCATATTATCAATCTGTGTAGATTCATGTAAGCAACATGTGACATTTTAGATTTCATTGAATTACAACTCCCAACATCCCTAGGACAGGTAATGTGAAGGATGCAAGGCATTGTAATTCAATAAGACTTGGAAGACCACAAATTCTCTCTTTCTCTCTCCTTTAGTCAGTACAAGAGGTAAATGATCAGCTTCATAAGCATGGATTTCAGACACAGCCATTATCAGGAGGTGCAGTACCAGCCAACAACTTCCTGTGGGAGAAAAAATGACATTTTGTTTTCTCCTTTAAATACTTCACTTTCCAAATTTTTCGACTAGTAGGACTCCTCCAGCAAGCATTTTATAATGCCCTTGGTACTTTTTTTAAAATGCAAAAACAGCCCCTTATGTTTAGTATCATCTATTGTAGTACTAGTCCAGTGATGGTGAAACTTTTAGGCTTGGCATGTCAAAATTTTGGAAAACAGTTAACTTTTTTATTTTATTTATTCACATTTCTGAATTGCCCATCTCCCTCAGAGAGGGACTTTTACGTGTTTCACACACACACACAAAAGAAACACGTTTTTACATATTAATTTTGAAAAAATACAGTCCAATCATGTGTGATTCCCCAGAATCTGCCATATGCCATTTACCTTCAGGTGGTGTTTTTCTGTTGACAGTCTCCTGTGGCCTATCTGAGGCAGCTCTGGATCACACAAGGCCTTTGTTCTTTTTTTTTTTGTAGGTTTTGTAAAATGCTGTGACTTCTGAAAACTGCCTGATTTTTGCATGATTTTTACAGCCTCCAGAGGCTGTGCAAGAGCATGGCCCTCTCAAGCAACCTCTGGAGCCTGCATGATGACACCCACCCATTCTCATGCAGCTCCCAAGGCCTCAGAAAATTGCATGAGAACAGTGTGTGCTTTTGAGAATAGTTTTTGGATGTTGGTGAACACTGGTGCATTAGACAAAACATGTCATGTTTGACATGCACTCCATAGATTCAGTATCACCATACTACTCTTATTAGCAGAGTAATTGAGTTCCAGATTTATAAACCATTTGACAGCATTTGGGGGTATTTGTATATATATATAAAAATTTCTTTGGAATCTTTGTTTCATTTCTTACCCTGACCCATTTCTCAATATTCTTAGAACATGCTAATCAATTTGGTTTTGTGCACAGATAGTCCTTGACTTAACAACCACTCATTTAGTGACCATTCAAAGTTACAATGGCACCGAAAAAAATAGCTTAAGTGGTTTTCATACTTAAAGACAGTTGCAGCATCCCCATGGTCGCATGATTTGGGTGCTTGGCAACTGGCATGTATATATGACAGTTGCACTATCTGTGTGCAACCGTGTGTGTCTGTCTCAAGTGGCCACCATTTTTAATCTTCCCAGCTGACATCTGACAATGTCATTGTCAATGGGGGAGCCAGATTCACTTAACAACTGCAAGATTCGCTTAACAGTTGTGGCAGAAAAAGATGTAAAATGGGGCAAAATTCACTTAACTGCCTTGCTTAGCTAATGGAAATTTGGACTCAGTTGTGGTTGTAGGTTGAGGACTACCTGTATATTTGTTGTTGTTTTTTAAAAATTAATTGCTGCACTGAAAACAAATGTAGCAAATCAAATTCAAATTGGATGCAAGAACGACCTACAACCCAAATTTAGAGGAGGGTATATGCGCTAGTGCTTAATTCTGTCGATTTTAATCATTTTTCACTGTGAAATGTTCTGTTTTTGGATTTTCACTGCCAGATCATGACAAATGCCATTGAATCTATTTATACCAAATTAACTGAAGCAAAGGATATTATGGATACTATACTAGATATAGGCATTGAAGCTGCCGCGGAGAGCGTGGAAGTGACATTGTGTTCAGCGAGGAATGCTGTAAACACTATGATGGAAATCAACATGGCACAGATGATGGCCAGTAGTGTTGACAAGATGATCTTCAAATCGGATGACTTACTAGAGCGCTTTCTGCCAATCACGGACGAGGAATTTTGTAAGATTATGTGGTTCCCTCTCTTGATTATCCACGTTCTAATACATTTGACCCCTAAATTTATTTTATTTCTACAGCCATCTTTCTCTGCCAAGTTATTCTGGATGGCATATAATTCTAAAACTATAAAACAGTTACTGTATTTTTTGCATTATAAGACACACTGGACCATAAGACACACATTAGCTTTAGTTGAGGAAAACAAGAAAAAAAAATCTGCCTCTGCCTCCCAGCATCCATCTGGTATTCATCTGGCTAGCATCCTTGCAGCCAACAGCCTGGTCAGCTTCAGTACGTTATTGCAGCCCTAGCACATGGCTCATCAGGGCTCTGCTCCGTTGGCGCCCACCACCGATCAACTGAGCTGAGCTGCTGCTGCTGCTGCTGCTGCTGCTGCTGCTGGGGAACACTGGAGCCTTCGCTGCTGAGCAGCTGATTGGCAGTTGGATCGGCCTCCTGGAATACTGCTGATCAGTTGTTATAGGTGGCGGAGATTGCGCTGCTGCTGGATCGGTGGTATTCCGCTGGTATTGGCAATCCCTGCTGCCTAGAAGAGCTGATTGGTGGTGTTCTGAGAAGCCGATCCAACCGCCAATCAGGAGTGAAGGCTCCAGCATTCCCAGCGGCGGTGAACGGTGGCAGTAGTTACAGGCAGCAGCAGCAGTGACAGGCAGTGACAGAGCCCTCACCCCTGCCTTCGCCACAATATTCGCTCTATAAGATGCACAGACATTTCCACCCACTTTTTTTGGGTTAGTCTGGACGGGATGGCTGAGGCAAGCCTTGTGAGTGTTATCTGGGATGAGTTCGATCCTGTGACTCCCG
>JANHZT010005361.1:13967-27603 GCA_032468215.1 Stegonotus admiraltiensis
AAAAAGAGACAGAGACAGAGACAGACAGACAGACAGACAGAGACACAGAGAGGGGGAAAAGAGAGGAAAGGAAAGAGAGGGAGAGAAAGAGAGAGGGAGAGGGAGGGAAAGAGAGAGACATAGAGAGACTGTGTGTGTGTGTGTGTGTGTGTGTGTGTTTAGGGAAAGAAAGAGAGACAGAAAGAGACAGTAATGTGACTGGGTGGGAGTGAGTGATGCAGAGTTGGCCATGCTCACCCATGTTTTGTGGCTCCCTGTGTTTTCTGTGGGAAATGGATCAAAATGGCTCTGAGTGTTTGTTTCAGACCCCTGGACTAGGTAGAGCATGAGTCACTGTGAGTAGGGATCTATACTTTCCCTTCATACTCTGGGGGAGTATCCATGGGGTCCATTTTAAAAAACCAAATTGTAATGCACAAAGTTAAAACCATAAATAATTAGTAATGATTTAATAGCTCCTTTTCAACAGTAACCCTACATAATACAACAGAACAGAAATCTAACAATTATATATTGTAAGAGGCTTTCTGAAACAAAAGCAAAAATATTTTGGCACAAAGAGACTGGATAGATTTTTCCATGTAGAAAATTGCAGAGTTGCAGCCATTGATTCTAAAATGTTAATAACTGCTATGCATATCTTAAATGATGATTTTTCAAGTGCGAGTTCCCTCTCCTAGGTTTTGGAACTCTTGACTCAAGTATACAGTTTAATTTCTCTAAAATCTAGACTTTGCTGGACTTTGAATAGGAAGACAAAATGTTATGCATTATCTGTAGGATCTTAAAGTTATATATCTTTTTCAGGGCTTTTCAGATTTGCAGACTGGTGTTACATAAATGCTCCTGTCTATTTTGAAGCCCTGTTCTTCCTTTGAAGCACCACAGTTCTTTCAGTGAGCCCATCAGTTTAGAATACATAGACTGTCAGTTACACATAGTCAAGTGGCCATCAGGTTAGACAATCGACATATCATTGGTTCAGCTTTTCTTGGCTGCAATTAGCTTTGAAGAGGCTGAAGATCTATCTCAAGTAGAGTTACTATATTTAAACTTTCTAAAAAGAGGGTACAGAAGAGGTAATTATTTTTTCTAAGATGCCCTTCAATATGTATTTATACATTTACGAGAGCAGACATAGGAGCTTCTCATTTTTTCTATATGCCACAATTAGAACTTGGTCTCATCAGTTACACTCCAGTATAATCACATGCATTCATATTCCTTGCTGGTGCTTTCTAAATTGATAGCAAATTCAGTAAGACTGAAGAAAGGAAAATCCTAGACTGAGGAGTCATGGTGGCAAAACAAACAAACAAAAAGTCAACAATGCCAAACCATATGAGGGTTGCATTGTAACCCTGGAGTTGACAGTGGAGACCATGTGAAAAGGAGTAACCGTGCAAAGGCAGAAGAGAGGGACCAAAGAAAATGAATGAAACCAGAAGACTAGCATCCTCAGGTGGGATGGAGATGGGGGAGAGCCATAAAAATGAGAGATTGAGATGGCACTTGAACTGGGATAGGGGAAAATGGACTACTCAGAAGATATATTAATAAATATTATCTTCCTAGTCAGATGAGGCATTTTGAAGCTAAAACCATCCTTGTCTGAGAAATATCCAGATCTATGGTAACTATAGCAAGAAAAAAAAACTTTCTTCAATGAAATATTTTTCCAAGCTTTTTCCAATATCATAAATTGCCTATTTCTCATGCAGGTGAAAGAATTTAAAAGTAGTATCATTGCAATGTGCAGGTTACATCTCTGATTATATTTTCTGCTCTTAGAAAACTCCCCATGACTCTGTTTTATAAAGTTCTACAATAGAAACTGTCAATAGTAGAATAGTAATTTATTTGTGATATGTATAGACTACCTCAATCTTTCTAAAGTCTGGATGGTTTAGAACACTTGTAATAAAATAAGAATAATGCAATAATATACAGTAAAAATGTATAATTATAATAAAAATGATGCTTCGGATATACTTATCAATAAAAATGATACTTCGGACTCCAAAATCAACCCTGCAAGATACTGAAGAAAAAGAAAGGATTTTTAAAAGGTCGTAAGAGTTTGATCCTTCCTTCTCTTGAAGGATAAGCTGTTCCAGAGGAAGAAAGCCCTTGCAGGGGAATTTCATTCTAGACTTGAGAAACAGGTAAGACAAGTAAACTAGGTTCTCAGAAAGCAGACAACAGGAGAAAGAGACACAGAACAGTCCCACTTTGATTTTGATTTTTTGAAAGAGCACAGTGAAGGATCATTTCTCTAAAGTAGCATTTTTGGAATGCCTATTTCTTGGCTTGGCCTATCTCAAAGGCTAATAGCTCTACTAACTATACCTGCCTTTGGGTACCTCTGATCATTCCTTCTAGAAGACAGAATTGATATTCCTTGAATAGAGATAGAATTGCGTTGGAAGATAGATTAATTCAGGTCCTAAGCCATTAAGGGTTTGCTGAATGATCAAATGAATGATCACCATCCACCCTATAGTGCCTCCACCTGTAAAATTTGTATAGACAATAGAAACAGCTAGTGTAGAAACTACTGTGCCAGGTCCTTGATCCCAACTTTCTTTTGTCCTTATACAAGCTTTGCACTTAGCTTCCAAGCAAATAATTTTCAAGAACTGTTCTATTTAGGAATCCAGAACATAATTATTCTTGGTTGAACATGTGAAAGGATTTACAATTATTCGAATCAAGATTGGTGTTCGTTTCTTTAGGGAGTCATCACTTGGGGCAGAATCAAGTCATTCCTTTTCTAGACTAAATTTCTGAACTGGACATTTTCTAGATAAGTACTTTATCTTGAAGGCTGCATGTGCCTAATGTGTGGAATTTATCAAGGTTTAAACTAGTTCTGATTTTTCCTCCTGTTGTTTCCAAAAGCAAGATATCATCTCAGAACCTCTTTATTTTGCAACTTGAACTTTTTTGCTGAAAATTAGTAAACCTGTCAAAGGAAAGTCATTATAAATCTGAGATGGGCCTTGTATGATGCTGGTCTCACTCTCCCTGTTATATTCTTATGCTGTACTGTACAATGTAGAAACAGGCATAGAAGACCTGAGTATCCTCTTTATCACAGCTTAGTAACTTTCAGCCACATAATTTCATTCTTCATGCTACATATAACATACAACCAGGTACAGTGTTCTCAAGTGAAGAATCTCAAATCACAGCCCAGCACAAATATCAGAGTGGAGTCTGTTTTCTTTACTAATAAATACCCATTTATCAGAAAGGAAAGAAATTAAGGTGTTGGCAGGCCAAGATGTCACAATGGGAAGTCCCAAACCAGCCATGATAAACCCTTCATTCTCCTTAATAAATATTAAGAAGTTAAAGATCTTCTACCTGAACATTGGTGATAAATGAAAATGGTTAATTTTTATTTAACCATTTAATTAACCAGTTAATTTTGTTGTACTGTATGAGAATAAAGTAAACTAAAACTAAATAGTTTTATTTTATTGGTCTTAAGAATTGATAGAAATCAGACAAGAAAAACTCACTTTTAAATATGTGACATATTCTATTATGCGTGGCCAGGTTGAAAGAAGGAAAAGAGGGAACAGATAATGATTAAAAGAAGATGGAAGGGATCAAACAAATTTCTGGAAAATCCATGAAATAGCTAGCTTTTTTTGATGATACAGAAAATGATAACTTTTATGAATTATAGAGAGACTTTTCCCTCCACTTCATTATATAGGGCAACACAGATAAATGTGCATCATAGTCAGAGACAACACTATCTGCTTGCACATTATTCAAGGAATTGCTTGAAATTTATGGACTGAGAGCCTCTGCAAATTTTTGTTAGGATCTAGCTGGGTTCTGTGGAAATGAATTAGGGACTAAAATTGTTTTTAATGAAGCAGTTGCTAGAAGGTGTATTGTTGAATTTATCAAGTGTAAAAAATGGAGCAATCATTTGGAAGTTCAACTATCTGTTTTCTCTCAAAAAGGACATAACGCTAATATTACCTATTTCAGCATCCTTTTTTAATTTTCTCTTTTGATAAAAAAGAGGCGAGTTGCCAATGAAGTGAGTTACACAATAAGTTCCCTAGGTGTTTAAGCTAGCATGATTTAATGAAAGTTTTCACAATCCCTCAAAAAGTACTTCTTTGCTTGGAAATTTTAAAATTACTCAGTATTCAATTTTTTTAAAAAAAGTTCTTATTAAATGCAAGAATTGCTGTTACTCCATCTCTTCTTGAATCTCATTGGAGAATTTAGTTACATAACAGCCACCCTGTGCAAATTGTACACATTTCATTCAGTTGTAGGAGGTAAAGGGCATTTTGTCTATGAAATCAACTATAAAATATTTTGAATGGAACAACCAATATGACTTGCACATTTCAATTTACCTTTGTTGTATGAAAAAGTGTAAACCTTTAGAATATGGTTAATTCAATTTGAGGCAGTTTAAACTGCTGTTTGCACCAGAAAAATTGTGTCTGTTGATAACAGAGTTTCTAATCCCAGGGTTATTCATACAAACAATTTTACAACAACAACTGTAATAATTTATAATTTAATTTATGAAGACTTATTTGAATTCTTTCCCAAAAAACCCACTAAGGTATAGATTAGGCAGGGAGGGAAAGGATCATAAGAAGGAAGGGAGAAAAGGGACAATCATAGATGTCACATTCCAGTACAGGCTAAGAATGAACCTCACACTTAAGCCTACTCAACACTGAAAATTTTAAAATAGGAAAATCTAAATGATCTGCTAGAACTTTAAAATTTTAAACTAGACAATTTTGAACTGCTACAGAACTTTAAATCCTTAAACTAGACATTCTTTAACTGCTAGAACTTTAAACTTTTAGTTACACTTTCCCCTCCAAATTTGAAATTTGAAATGATCTGTCAGAATATCTGCATTCCAAATTGGACATTTTTCCCTTTTAAAAATCTGTGGTAAAACCTTCTACACTTTCAATTTTTAAAAATTGAAAGTTTTTTTTAAAAAAGAAGAAACTGATACTATTGTAATCTGCAGAACATGTTCCATGTATACACTTATACCCAAACTATAAATGTAAACTAATCAAGTTACTAAAAGAAAAAGTAAAGGGTCTAGAGGAAAATCTAACCACTGTGAAACTCAACCTTCAAAATGAGAAACCCCAAACCTTGCAAAAAGAATATTCCCAAATTGAACATAATAATGATCAAACAACTTCTAAAAGAATTGACCCCTTAGAAGAAGACAACGACATATGGAAACATGTCACTCATAGAAAAAAACCACAAATCTAGTACAAAACCCCTGTCCAAACCAACTCACTCTGATGCAGCCTCACTGGTGCCAAGTAATTTCATGGACCCTCACTAGAAGAAAACATGCAGACACATAGAAAAGAAACATCATCAAATGTCCCTTAAAAAGTAGCACCATCAAATGCTTCTGTGATAGATAGAAAAATACCCCAAACCCAGTAGTGAAATGTAAAATTTGTTGCTACCGGTTCTGTGGGCGTGGCTTGGTGGGGGTGTGTGTCAACTTTTTAAAAAACCTTTTTAAAGCATTTTTTTTAACTACTGGTTCAGGTGAATTGGTAATAAAAAAATGCTTTAAAAAACTAAAAAAAGGTTCCAATGATCACAGTTCTGCCATGTGATCATCGGAACCTTTTTTTAAAAAAACTTTTTAAAAACATTTTTTACTACCTATTCACTGGAACTGGTAGTAAAAAAATGCTTTAAAAAAGTAAAAAAAAGGTTCTGATGATTGCACGGCACAGCTGCGATTGTCAGAACCTTTTTAAAAGCATTTTTAAAGACCTATTCGTCAGAACTGGTAGTAAAAGAATGCTTTAAAAAAGTAAAAAAAAAGTTCTGATGATCACACGACACAGCTGTGATCATTGGGACCTTTTTAAAAGAATTTTTACTACCTATTGGCTGGAACCAGTAGTAAAAAAATGCTTTAAAAAAGAAAAAATCCATGTGATCATTGGAACCTTTTTTTTAAAAAAAAACTTTTTGAAAGCATTTTTTTTAGTAGTGGTTCGCCTGAACCGGTAGTTTTTATCACTACCAGTTTGGCTGAACCAGAGTGAACTGGTAGCATTTCACCCCTGCCAAAACCTCCCTAGGAAAAAAAAGGTGATAGGAGATTCAATTCTCAAGGGAACAGAACCAGCCATCTGTAGACCAGGCAGACAGTCCAGAAGTATGTTGCCTTCCTAGGCCTAGAGGTAAAATCAAAGATGTGGCTGACACCATAACCAAAATAATAAAACCCACACACTACTATCCCTTTCTACTAATACATGTAGGGACGAATGACACAAAAAAGGACTCAAAAATAATATTGACTGATTGTGAGCAGCTAGGCAAGAAAGTCAAGGATTTAGGTGCACAAGTAGTTTTTTTCATCTGTACTGCCAATGAAAGGACAATATCTGGTAAGAGAACAAAGAATTCTAAAAGTGAACCACTGGCTAAAGGGTTGGTATTGCCAAAAAACCTTTGGATTCCTGGACCATGGCCTATACTATTTCCATGACTGGCTTCTAGCAAGGGATGGGTTGCACCTCACAAAATAGGAGCAAAAGGCAATTCAACTTCTCCAAATATTATGGAATTCAAAACTTTTTTACAGCCCAATAATATATTTGGGATGTCCAGTCTAGCTTTTAGTATCAGATATTTTCACTCTTTCCTAAAAGTTCCTCTAGCCTCACTTCTTGTTTTAAAAGCTGCTCAAAAAGGCTCTTCTTGCTGCTGCACCGGGTGTGTAAGTGTGTGAAAAACAAAACTTCCTCACCCCTTCAAGGTGATTCCAGCCTGAGTGGACTGTCCTGGCAGCAGGATTTGGCACTATCCCCCAGGAGCTCCCAAGGGACACATCATCTCACTGTGACACTAGCCACGCACCCCCCCCCCCAAAATATCCTGTCTTGAATGGATTACCAAATCTGCATTTCTAAAAGCTGCTTCAGTATCTGCTGGGTCTGTTAAGAAAGACTGAGTCTGCTTCCTGCCTCTAAAAAGCATGTTTCTCCATTTCTCCCTTTGGGAAAATATAATATTCTGCCTTTTTAAATAGTCCTCAAAATATTTCATTCTTCTAGGAGGGTGGGTGCTGACTTTCTACAATCTCCCCTTTGGGCCATATAAATGTGGGTGACACACTTTTCTGGCCCAAGATTAGAAATTGATCTGATCTTGATTACTTGATGGGTACTTTTATTTTTTTATTTTTTTATGAAAAGGGAAAGGCTTTGAAAGAGGCAGCAGAAAAGTATCCCTTGGCTCCCAAGACGAGAGCTTTCAACCCATGAAGGTCTAGCAGCCAGGGCAAAAGTTCTGGAAAGAAATTTACAGTATCCAATTTTCTATGCCAATTATTTTCAGATATTTGATGTCACTTTTTGTGAGTTTCCTCACAAAAGTCTCCTAGAGGGAAGTCTACCATAGCCCTTGAGCTAGAGCAACCCATATTTCCCTATTCCCGATATAGGGATTGAACCAGCCCTGCTGGGTCCCGGTGAACTGAGTCTCCTAACGAGACTCTCATCCTGCGGACAAAAAAGGGTCTGGGAGGACTCTGGTTCCCTTTCTAGAATGAGGACACTTCCTACCAAAGGAACTCCATTACAGTTTGCGGACCAAAAAGGGGTCTGGGAGGACCTCTATTGTTCCCTGCAGAGAGTAAAGGCACCTCCTTCCATCACCTTTTCCTCACCTCAATTTTCAGACCCAGGAGAGTCCAGGAGGACCTCTGCCTTCCTTCCCAGAGGAAAGGACACCTCCTAACACAGGGCTTTGCTCAGTAACTTCCCAGCTGGTTGCCCAAGTTCAACTCTATCATTCACTTTTCCATTCCATTTTCACACAGCCTCTCCCTTTTCCTTAACAGGAGATCCTGTGCTCTGGCCTGACCCCCTATACTTTCCAGGATCTGTTGGTAGAACAGATCTTTCTGTGGTTAGGAAAGGCACTGAGGAAGCAGGATCCAGCTGTGATTGGGAGAAGGATACTCTCACTCTCACACACAGGCATACACACATTTCCCTTGCTTTTCTGGGCTTTAAAAATTAAGATTTAGAGGTACTCACCTTCCTTCCAAGCAACCTTTGAGCTCAAGACTCAACACTCCCTGTTCCAAATGGCCAAAGTCCAGGGGAACCCACCCACAGACACAATGGGTCTGTTGCCAGTAAGGGAGGTTTACCTGGGCCAGGTCCATTGGTCAAGTTATCTTGAAATTACATCTGTGGTGCCAAATTGTTGAAAAAAATATCCAGTTCCAGTTCCAAGCCAGGAGAAAGACACCAGAGATAAAATAGAGGCTGTAGGCTGATTGGAAAGAGGGTCCATTTATTGATGAACAGAACCACATACTTGTGGTTCTGGTGCAGCTGACAAAATGGAGTTGAGAATGGGTGGTTTTTATACCTTCTTTGGGCTTTGTATTTGAGCATTGTATTTGAGCTTCCTATTCCTGTGCAGGAACATGTATTCTATTGGCTGTTGTCAGGTTCCTATGGGGACATGTAGGGTTATGTAGGGGTCATAGCTGGCTCTATAGGCAAAAGAGGAAATGCAAATCCTAGGTGTTTGGGGTGATGCAATGAAGGGGCTTGTGTTCTGAAAGGATGTTGGGGAATTCCATTTGTGGTTTAATGGCTTTTCCTGTGTTGGATCTTGGGTGACAGCTGCTTCTAATCCTACCATTCTGTCTTTGTTTCAAAATATTCTGTCTTAAATGGATTACAAAATCTGCATTTCTAAAAGCTGCTTCAGTATCTGCTGGGTCTATTAAGAAAGACCGAGTCTGCTTCCTGCCTCTAAAAAAGCATGTTTCTCCATTTCTCCCTTTGGGGAAATATATTCTGCTTTTTTTAATATTCCTCAAAATATTTCATTCTTCTAGGCGGGTGAGTGCTGACTTTCTACACAATATTAAATTAATTCAGCAAAGTGAAACTTGTTTTAATATCTTAAATTTTTTTAAAAGTAAAACACTTCTAATCTATCCCACTGAAATATATAGAATTTCAAAGTGCAAGCACTTTGGCTAGAGGTTAAATTATAGACTATGGGAACTGTTTGGTTTCAGGGCTATTATTCCAAATGTGCATTCACTCTCATGATGACATGCAGCTAATTTTATTTATTTATTTATTGGTTCTATTTATATGCTGCCCTTCTCTGGAGACTCAGGGTGGCTTACAATGCGTTAAGCAATAGCCTTCATATTTTTGTATATACCTGCTTAGTAGGGTTTTCGGGCCCCCCTAAGCAGTGTTCTTTTTTATACAAAGTCAGTTTATTGCCCCCACAATCCCGGTCCTCATTTTACCTACCTCAAAAGGATGGAAGGCTGAGTCAACATTTTGCAAGAATACAAGTTCAAATGATCATCTGAAGTGCATTCAAATGCCCTTTGGATATTTCATCTTGTTCAAAGTAACAGAATATTCATTTTAAATGATGTTATTTGAGCAAAGCAGCTCTGTATATTTACAGCGTATGGGATGTGTATGCATGCACATGTAGGCAAACAGTCCTTGTTTAGGCTTGCTAAACAGTAATCTAAGTATTTCAGCTTGTATTACAAAGTTAGGTGAGGTTATACCAGAAACATGAGATTTAAAATTCTACATCATGCCAGCTGTCTAGCAATAGAGAGGTGGGTGCGGATGACAGTGGGGGTGGGTGAAAGAAAAACACCATCTGATATATTTACCAGAGCTTAATGCAAGATGCAGATCTTCTTCTCTGCCTTTGAAAACAGCTGTTGCCAGACCTTGATGCAATTTCATGTTATGATTTTTTTCTCAATATTTAATTTGAAATTGGCTGGTGACTTTCCTTTTTACTTTTTCACTCATTTTAGTGCACCTCACAACCCTAACAAATAACAGTCAGGCAACTGGGTATCAGAGAAATTTTTGTGCATTGCCATACAAGAGCTCTGGTTGAGCAAGAAAATCCTCTCCTTTTTGTTTGTTAAAGTAGAACAAGATTAAATAGGGTGGGGAGGTTTCTTTAAATATAGTCAAATAAAACATTATTATTAGTTATATTGTTATCAAATTCTTCTTTATTCACAAATAAGTATAGCAGTTTTGCCGTCCTATTCAATGGCTGTCATGAGATTCTGTCTTCCTAGGTATATAGTCAGCATACAGTGAAGCAATGATCAAAGAATTGGTGTCTTTTAATGCTTTTTACTGTTTAAAGATAACATCAAATTTGCAATTGCTGGATCCAACAGATACAGTAAAATTTGGTTAAAATATCATAATGTTCCCATCCAGTAACCATTAATGTACAATAATAACATCAAAAGAATTATGTCTCTGTATTTGAGAAAGATAAAGCATTCTGAACTATCTCAGCATTCTCAGTTTTTTAAATTATAGTTTTATGCATTGTTGTTAATAACTTTTGATCACCAGTGTGTTAAGAAAGCTAAGAAAATTATAATACAGTATCATATAAATGGACTTTAATTTTAGAAGGCTAATACACACATTTTATGGTGAAAGCTTGTTCTGTAGAAATTGAGACCTTTCAATAAGTTAAGATATGAACTTGAGAAGCCTTTACACATCACATTTCTTTTAGTTGTAACCATCATTGCCAAAATGAGGCTAGCAGAATATAATTGGATTAAATAACGAGAGTCTTATAAATTTATGTTTTATAACTTCCATTGACATTTAAATATCAATACATTAATAGATGTTCAGCAATATGTCTGTGTTGTAACATATGGCTGTGAAAGCTGGACCATTAAAAGCTGAATGAAGAAAAAAAACCAATGCCCTTAAATTGTGATATTGAAGAAAAATATTGAAAGTGCCTTGGACATTAAAAAGAAAAAATCATTCAGGAGTAAGTGAAGTAAACTAGAACTTATGGGAAGCATTAATAATGTAACTAAAACTTAGCTGTGTTGGGCACATAATGAAGAATCTTTTGGGAAGACCTTGGTACTTGGAAAAAAGATAATAAAAAAGATGTTGGCAAAGGACACAATTATAGACACTATCTCTGATATAACAGACTTTAAAGAACTCAAAGAGGTAGTTACTGAGAGCAGTGGCAAATATCATTTATTGGGTTATAAAGAGATGGAAACAAATTATTGAACAATCATTCTGTGTATCAGAGTCACATCATAACTTTAAGACTTGCCAAGATTTCAGCATTTCAAGTAACTTTTATATAGATATTCATAGATGCTTCTGTCTAGAAAATTAACAGAGAGAAATCTATAAAAGCAGACCAAGTTTTGTCTTTCTTCCATTTTATTGGTAAGAAAAAAAGATTACAAAATTGAATATGAAACAGGAATCTTCTCTCCCACATGCATACTTGAAACAGGGCTTTTAAAGTCTTATCTGAGATGGTGATGCAATAGTTTCACTTTTAGAAATAACTTCCAATGTTGATAAGATTTGAGGGTGGGTAACTGAGGTTATCTAGAATAGCATAGTGGCAACTCTGCTGTTAATAGAAAAGTTGATATGCATACCAGAGCACATTATTATAGTTTTTTTAAATCTGATCCTGTAATAATGGAATTGAGACTTATGATAGCAATAGCAATAGCACTTAGACTCATATACTGCTTCACAGCCCTCTGTAAATGGTTTACAGAGTCAGCATATTGCCGCCAACAATTTGGATCCCTGCAAACTAATTATTTTATGCACTTGACCAACAATCAGGGGTAGATGCCATCTGTAAAACATCTTATACAAATTCTACTTATATGCTGTAGACATTGTCATCTTATAGTTATGTGACCACAATTTTTGCCATTTCTCTAAATCAATACCATGACCAAAATTTTTCCCCCAAGCTATCATTGATTCTTTAACTTCTTGTTCTTCCAGTTTCATCTCTAACAAATAACCATATAATTTTTTGATTACATGGTCACCAGAGCCCATTAAAATTTTATCTAAATTAGTCAAAACATTATAAAAACCTTCTTGTTTGAGATCTTCTTCATATCTGGAAGCATATTTGCATATATGAAAACCAATCCATTTATATCCCAAATCTTCTAATTCTTGCTTTAATTTAAGTTCACACTTTTCATTCAATAATTCACTGTACCTAACAATTTGTTCTCTTTTAAATACTATTGAATATATAAAGGCTTCAATTGTAGATATCCAGACTGGAATTTTCAAATAGTATTGCTTTTTGACCTTCTCCCAATTCAACAATAAAGCTTCCTGTATCTGATGTCTTCTAAAATACCCCTGTATTTTTGCACCTTTATACCATAAGAAAGCATGCCAACCCATCAATAAATCATGGCCCTCCAGATTCAATAGTCTTGTATTTCTCAAAGTTATCAATTCTTTAATCCACATTAAACATGTTGCTTGATAGTAAAGTTCAAAGTTAGGTAAGCCAAAACCTCCCCTCATTTTAGCATCTTGTAACAACTTTAATCTTAGCCTCACCTTTTTCCTCTGACAAATATATTTCAATATCATTTTATTCAAGTCCTCAAAAAATTCCTTCCCCAACTTAATTGGAATTGTCTGAAATAAGTACAGAATTCTAGGTAAAACATTCATCTTAATAGTTGAAATCCTGCCAATCAGTGATAACTGCAAATTTTCCCATTTCGCCAAATCTTGCCCTATCTGTTGTATAAGCTTATTATAATTATTTTCTTTAAGTGCGCTACATCTTACTGTCAAATGTATCCCCAAATATTTTACCTTGTTTGTGACCTGCATCTTTGATATCTTCATCAATTCTTCTTTTTGCTTTTTCAACATATTTTTAGTCATTATCTTCGTTTTATCATTGTTAATTTTCAGACCTGCTACTTTCCCAAATTCACCTATAGTTTCTATCAGTTTATTTATTGTTTTTAATGGTTCTTCTATTATAAAGACCAGGCCATCAGCAAAGGCTTGCAATTTGTTGAAAACTCTTTTTGAGTTTTCATGCCTTTTATCTCTTTTTCTTTTCTGATGTTTCTATTTAAAACTTCCAATGTCAATATAAACAAAAGTGGTGATAACGGGCATCCTTGTCTAGTATCTTTTTCTATCTCAATAGAATCAGTCATTTCTCCATTACTTTTGCAGTCTGCTTATTTTATATAGCTTCAATTGCCTGAATAAATTTCCTGCTGAAGCCCATCTCTTCCATTTGTAGCATCATAAATCACCAATTTACATTATCAAAAGCTTTTTGAGCATGTAACAATATCAAAGCCATCTGTTTTTCGGGGTGAGCTTTGTAGTATTCTAATGTGTCTAAAATTACTTATACTGTTATACTTATACTGTTTCTGATTTGTCTTTTTGGGAGGAATTCGTTCTGATCTGTATGTATAAAGTTGTTCAAAAATCTTTCTGCCAATATTGAAGAAAAAATTTTATAGTCTGAATTTAGCAAGGAAACAGGTCAGTAATTTTTAATTTGTTGTGCTCTGTGTCTTCTTTATGAATCAGCATAATAAATGCCTCAGTCCATGAATTGGGTATTTCCTTCTTTGTCATCACTTTATTTTTATTTATTTTTATTTATTTTTTATTTTATTTATATGCCGCCCTTCTCCGGAGACTCAGGGCGGCTTACAATGTGTTAAGCAATAGCCTTCATA
>JANHZT010005362.1:14996-27158 GCA_032468215.1 Stegonotus admiraltiensis
GCAGAAGTTTGACAAGGGCAGCCTTGAAATAGGGTGGGTGGGCTACTCCAGGGACAGAGACGCCTGGGAGCAGCCAGAGGCCTGTGGGGGCCTTGCCCTACCAACCTCTTGTGTAGCTGTGTTGTTCCGTTGCCTGCAACTTTTGTGTGCTTGGATTGTTACGTACATTAAATGTGGTCGGAATCGCTGCCTTTGCCTCTCTGCCCCACTTGCGACAATGGGAAGGCAAATACTGGCTGGGGTGGCTATTGGAATGGTAGCCCCTTTCCAACCTCGGTCAGGGTCCCCCAGTCACCCAGACAATGGAGAACCTGAGCAGTGACCCCCTCTAGGAGCTGAGGTTGGGGGGGATCCCCCCTCCCATCCGGAGCTTTGCCACCCCCAAAAAAGTAGGCTGAGATTTCCAGAGTATTAGAGAATTTATTTTACAAAAACTGATGGTCCTCTCCATCAGCAGCTTTAAGACAGAGCAAAATTAAATAATACAGATTTGATCTGCAAAGATTCTTATAAAATTAAAAACGAACACATAATACAACCGATAGACATGAGGAGCTGCAGGAGACATCGTGCCCACAACCGGGGAATTCTTTCTAGAAAGGGCGGGGAATCCTTAGGATACAAATTCCAGTGAGGTCCCACTACAAAATTTAAAAAAAAAACCTGGGGAGGTTGCTGGGGTGGTGAGCCCAGAAGAGAGGCAGTGGGGGGCCCTGGCACGAGTCTCCCCCCGACCCACCCAGAGAGGGAAGTGGGAGTTCCTGGAGAGCCCCTTGGGCTTGTCCGCAAATGGCTTCCCAGCACTGGGGGCCATGAGGAGACAGGAACCCCTCTGCCCATGTGCAGAATTAAGGCTAGAGTGGAAGGGGACCTCATCCGCAGCCCCAGTGGTGCTCGAGAGAGCCAGCTGGTGCGTCTCTGGCAGGGCGAAAGTCAGGAGCCCTTTCGCCTCCCTTTCTTATTTCCCTGAAACCCTGGCAGATGGAAAGATGAGGGAGGGGGAGGAAGGCTGACCCCTGGCCCCCGGGACAGGATGTGCTTCGCATAGATCATACGCTGCTCTTGCAATGTGAAGTGTGTGTGGCGGTGGGGGGTGGGGGGAGAAATGGTCCAGGCCATCTGCTCCAGGCTGTCGTTGGCAGAAGCCTCAGCCAAAGAGGGTGAAGGGCCCCGCAGGTCACTGAGCAGGACAGACACCCCCCTTTTCTCAACCAACACCCCCTTTGGGTGGAAGGGGCCCCTCAGCCTGAGCGTAGTGGAGACAACGGAGCACCCTCAGTGTGCCCTGCTGGCAGCCAGGCCGGCCCAGCAAAGGACTGGCACAAGGGCAGGAGGCGAGGCAGGGAGCCCTCACGTTCCAGAGCAGGCACCCCGGAGGGCCTGGGGTGTGTGTGTGGGATGGGGGGCGGATCCCCCAGCCAGGAGCTTCCCCTGGGCCTCTATGGCTTTGTGCCAGGGCAGGGTCCCATCCCTGCTGCCACTGGAAGAAACCAAGTGTGCTGAATTCAGTTGCATGCACAGAAATGCAATTGAAAAAGATTACAAACAGTACCATTGATACAAATATAGTGTTTTATAAAGAATGTAGACATTTAAACTTTTTTTAAAACTTCCTGAGGCGCTCTGCATTCCCTAGAAAATAATTTAGTTGTGAGAAAGTGCTGAGAAGCTTGGCTGGGCGGCTCTGACGGCCCTTGACTGGGGTGGGGGGGGGAACCTTGGCTGGCCAGCTCCAGCCAGGGTCAGAGCCCAGTTGGCAGACAGGGCACTGGCAGCGTACTCTCCAAAGGAGCCCCTGTTCTCCCTCCGCCCGCCCCCCCCAGCCGCTCAAAGCTCCTCTTTGTCGACAGCGCTGGAGAAGATCTGGGCGAACTTGCGCAGCTGCTCGTTGGCGGTCTGGGACTCCTCCTGCAGCCGCTGGTTGCTCTGCCTGAGCGTGGCCACTTCCGCCTGCAGCACTACCTTGTCCTGCTTTTCCTGCAGGGGCCGAGAAGGAGCGGGGAGTCCCAGGCCACGCAGAGCCCGGTCCCGCCTTCACAGCCTCGTCCCTCCCCCTTCCGCCAAGCCCCCCCCAGCTCCTTACTTTCTGCAGGTCACTGTGCAGCTGCTTCAGCATCGCTTCCAGGTGGGAGACCTTTCCTGTCAGATCCACCGGCAGGTGCTGCTTGCTGCAAGGGCAGACAGGAGAGGCTGTGATGCCAAGCCCACCCGGGGCTCCTGGGGAGGCTCTGCCAGGGGCTCCCCTGCCCAAGCTGTCCAGAACGAAGGCTGCACACCCACACCCCAAGCCCGGGGGTGGGGGTGGGGCAGCTGAAGCCACATGGAGGTGGGAGGAGGTACACCTGAGAGGCGAGGCACCAACCTCACCCAGACTGACAGGCAGACCTTGGTGGTCCCAACATCCCCCCAAAACAGGACCTTCCTTGAGGAAGTTTTCTCACCCTCTTCTCAAAACATACGTCTGCCCACCCACACCCACCCCGCTCACCTTAAGACAGCAGCAGTATGTGGCGCTGGCTGCCTCTCCAGGCTCAGGTGCCCAAGGCCGGGGCTGCCAGCCGGGGCCGCATCTGGGCTCAACATGGCCTCATGGAGGGAGAAGAGGGAGACAGCTCTCTGCACTGGGGGAGGGGGAGGGGGGGAGAAGAGAGGGAGAATCTGTAGGCTGTCAGACGGAAACCTGCAGGCCGCCTATCGCCTAAAACTGGCACCGCTACTAGGGCAGAGAGCCATGGCAGTCAGGGGGCAAGTGGAGCAGCTCATATGCCCTGGAGGGCAGCCCCCGCCCAGGTCCTGGAAGCCCCTCTCTGGGGCAAGAGAAACATTTAAGGGGATGGAGCACCACTTGCAAGGCCACAGACAGCCCTGGGTGGTGGGAAGGGAAGGGAAGGGAAGGGGAGCCCTGTTTGGAGAGTCCGTGCTGAAGGCATGAAGCCCGTGGAGGAAAAGCCCTGCTGAAAACTCCACCGTCCACCCTGGCACAGTGGCCGCTCTGGCCTCGTCTCCTGCCTTGGCCTACATTTTTGCTGGCTGACTGGGCAGGAGGAGGAGAAGGCAGCACCCGAGCCCGTCTCTCCGCCATGACTTGGGGAGTCAGCCCCTCCCCTTACCCAGCAAGCCCTTGCCCGGAAAGGCGGTGTCAGCTGAAGGCAGCCAACAGACCTGCCAGTGAGGGTGATGCCTGCCTGGGCCAAGGAAGGAGCTGTGCCCTGACATGCAGCTGCCTGCACACTTCCCTCCAGAGGAGGCAGGCAGGTGGGGGGGGGGCAGACTGGCTGCGAAAGCTGTGCCACCGCTGACAAACAACTACCACAGCTCCTGCTGACACCAGCTCTGCCATCCTGAAATTGGGGGCAGCCGAGCATCTGGGCTGGAGGGCAAAGCACTTTCTGGATGCTTGTTTCCCATCGCTCTGCATGAAGAGTTTGCCCTCCCCCATGCCATGGCAGGCGGTGGGGGAATACATGGGCAGCAAAGAAAGCTAGGAGGGAAAAGGGCTGCCCAGGGATGAGGGCAGAGGTCCCCAAAGCAAGCGAGGCTCCCAACAGCCAGTTGGCTCTGGGGCCCGATGCCTCCTTGGAAGCAGAGCTAGAGATGCCGTGCCCCTTCCTGGGCTGCCGTGTTGCCTGCCTGGGGAGGAGGAAGGAAGAGGGTGCACCTCCTTACCTTCGTAGGCCTTGGCAGCACTGACCAAGCTTGACCACTCCAGGCCTGCGGCTGTGTCCGGCAGGGGCATCAGGGCGGGGTCAAGGCGCCGCAGGGGCTGGTCGCGCACCTCGGTCAGGGAGAGCTCAGAGGCCGAGACGGTGGCTGCAGAGAGGGAGGAGGCCCCCAGACCCATCAGCCAACCTGTGCAGGCGGCCCTGCCGGTGGAAAAGGGTCCCCAGGCAAGCTCCTCCTGCTCTGGCTGTTGGGGCAAAGACTGGCTCCTCCTGTACCCTAGGAATGCCAGGGAAGAAAGGGACCCCCATTGCCTGCCTGCGACCGACACTGCCCCCCCTCACCCTTCTCCAAGGAGCCCCCCCGGCTGCTGTTGGCCGGCCTCCGCCCAGGGAGGGTGCTGGTGAAGAGCATGTCGCTGGAGAGGGGCTGCTCAAAGCAGGCGCTGCTGGAGAAGGAGGGGTCTCGCCGTCCACTGCACAGGCTTTCATCTGAGAGGGTCCGCTGGAGTGTCTTCTGGGGGGTCTGCGGAGGAGAGCGGAGACCTTCTTCAAAGACCCAGCAAGTCTGTGGCTCTCAATTCTCCTCGTCCCCAAACAGTTGGACGGGATCCCTGGGAAGCCTCTCGTGGGCATCTCCTCCAGTGCGCAAAGGCTGCCAAGGCTCGATCCCACCAGGAGGCCCAGGGGAGCATTCAGGCACCAGCCCCTCCCCTCCCCACCGGCTCACTCAGACCCGGAGCTCTGATGGGGAAAAGCCAGTGCGAAGCCCTCAGACACATTTATGCTGCAGATTCTAAAAATGCCCCCCTCCAGCAGATCCCCCTTCCATGGGGAGGAAGGCGGTTGGGGGTGGGTGCGCACCAGCTCATCTTCCTGCTCCAGGCTGGTGGAGTCCATGATGATCAGCTTCTTCAGGTCATCTTCGATGGTTGACTTGTGGGCCTTGCGTGGGGAGCGAAGGTCTCGCAAAGAAGCTCGGAGGCGAGGCTGTCCGAAGACGTTCCTGGTGCTCGAGTCAATTCCTCTGTGGGTAGAGGTGTGTGGGGGGGGTTAGTCCCCCTCCTCAGTCTCAATCAGAAGTCTTCACATCCGCCCCCCCCAGACAAAGCAGCTGGCCATGGCACCACCCAAAGCAAGGCTCACTGCTGCCCCCTGCCGGAGCTCACTTCTGGGACTCAGTGAAGGGAGCTGGCCTAGCCGAAGCCTCGGGGCTCTTCTTCCACCCAGCGGGTTGGGGCCGGGCACTCCAGCCACTCTGCTTAGACAAGAAGGACTTGGGCACAGAAGCCGAGAGCTGGGAGGAGCTCGCCTGGGGTCCAGGAGCCGCCTGGGAGCCGTCTGCGGAGGGGGTCTTGTAGACCTGGATGGGGTACATCACCCTGGAGCCACTGGGGCTGAAAGAGAGACGGACAGTCTGTGGATGGCTGGGCCCCCAGCTGGCCATGCAGGGGCCACTCCCTCAGCAGCGCCTGGGCCATCCTGCCGGTCCCCCTGCTTGGCCCTGGACACATGACACCTGCCTCTCTTGAGTGGGGAGGGAAGAGCCCCACCCCGAATCCAACCCCGGAAAAATCAGGACTGGGCTGCTATCAAGGGCAGGTCTGGCCCCGAGGCCCTCGCCATTCACCTAGGAGGTCCCCACTTCTGAAAATCAAGTCTCATCTTGCAAGACCCCCCCGGAGCCCAACAGGCCTGCAAACCCATCACGTGTTCAGGGTCCTGGTTACGTTGGGGGAACAGCTGCAGGATCCTTTACCTGGCCTGCCAGAAGGGCTCTGGGGCACTGTTGTTTTCCCCCCTGGCAGGGCCTCCAGCGCCTTTCCCAAAGGCCCTGGGGCAGTAATTCCAGCTCTGTCTGCCCAAGTGGCCAGCGGGCCAGGCCGCCTCCGCCCTCTTGCTATGGCCTTCGGGGAGGGCGGGGCCAAAGAGGGGTGAGGACACAGGCACTCGGTCACGCCGGATGGATGCGGCACCGCTGGCATCAATGCCGCTGTTGCTGGAGACCCCGCCCTTGGCCCAGAGCTCTGGCGCGCCGTTGCTGGGATCGGCTGGGTCATCGCTGTGGCCACTGGAGGCGTTGCTGGAGAGTGTGTTGCTGCTGGAGGTCTGCCCCTCGCCCTGCAGGAGGAGGGGGAGTCAGCCACTCAGACGTGAAGGGAGGTACCCAATGGGCAAGCCCCAGGAGCCCCTGCTCACCTTGGGAGGTTGGTCTGGGGAGTCCAGCAGCTCCCACTGGCCTGGCCTCTTGTTTCCGGAAGCCGCTGAGCATCTGGAGGGGCCTGGCACGTGCCACAGCAGCTCTGGCAGGGCAAGGAGAAGGGTCAGGGGGAGCCGCTCCTTTGGGGCCTCCAGGTGGGAGGCGATTGGCTTCCTGCTTCTCCAGAGTCCCATCCCTTGGCTGGAGGGATGGCCTCCCTCCACCACCATCCTGGGCGAGGCTTCTATTACCCAATGCCAGGCTGCAGGAGACAGCAATAGCAGCCTGCCCTTCTCAGAAGCTCCCGGGGTGGCTCCAGGCACATGCCGCCTGTCCGGCCCCATGCAGGGAAGGGCAGCCCTCTCTGTGCCCAGGGGGGTATGGCTGGGCTTCCCTCCCCAATGCCTGGCAGCTTCAGCATAGAGGCTGCTTCCAAAATCTCAGCCCAGGCACACCACCAAACTCCCCTCTGCCCACCATCCATGCTCACCGGGTTTGAGCCTCTCCATGCTGCCTTCCTGGCTGGCCAGCCCTCCGCCGGACGAAGAGGAGTCCCCGTTCGGGGTCACCTCAGAGGGACAGAGCGTCTCAAAAGGCCCCAGAGGCTGCAAAGGGACCACGTATCTGTGCACAGAACTGAAGCAAAACAGGGCAGGTGAGAATGCCACCGACACAGCGGGAAAAACATCACCCAGCCCGTTTGTTAGCAGGTTTTAAAAATACCAGGCTTAAAGGAGGGAGGGAAGAGGGGAAGAGCAGAAGAAGGGAGCCAGCTCCTCCTGCGCTTGGCTCCATGGATGGGCAACGGAGGGGCATCTGGAAGGGGTGGAAGGCCAGGCTGAAGGGCCCTGCAACTGGAACTGGAGTGGGATGCAAACTGCTACGCAGCAAAGAAGCCCCCACCCCCGGAGCCAGGCACTCTCCTGCTTCTCTGGAACAAACCCTGCATCTTTGCTGCCAGCGGGCAGCACCTTGCTCACAGAGAATCTGCAGGGTGTAAAAGCAGGCTGGTCAAGCGGGCGGGACCCAGGGCCTGGGCATCCCTCTCCACCCACGTACCTGTCTGGTGAGGGTTTGTACCAGGCGAAGGAGCCTCCCGAAGAGCCCGGGACAGAGAAACTGCCCAAGGGCTGCCGGTACGACTGGCTCTTCTCTGTGCCACTCTGGGAGGAGGAAACGACACGGGGGGTCTCTGGAAAGCTGGCGGGCCTAGAGAAGGAGGGAGAGCCCTGAAGGCTGGGCCCACGGCTGCATGGCCCACAGTCGTGCCCAGGAGTCATGCAGGCCTCCTGCAGGGCCATGGACCGAGGCAGAAGAGGGCCATTGGCCAGGCTGCATCCACCACAGCAGGGCACACGCTACAAGGCTCCAAGTCCCAAAATTCATCCTGGCACGGAGCCTGCAGGCCAGCCCAGGAACATTGGCCGACAGGCTCTCAGTGAGCCCCAAGGCCTCCCCTCCTACTCACCTTTTGCCATGCAGAGGCTGGGACTGGCGGTAAGGGGTCAGGGCGCTCTGCTTTGGGGTCCTGGTGAGGGACTGGGACTGGCCATAGCCTGGCTGCTCAGCCCATTTGGGGGTCTGGGAGGAGCCTTGGGTGGCAGAGCCACTCCACTGCCAGGCTGAGTTGCTGCGATACGGAGGCCGATAGCCCCCAGGCAGGCTTTCGGGTTCTCCCCTGGTCTCCATCACGCTCATCTTCAGGGACTCGGCCCACCCCCTAGAGAAAGAGAGAGAGAGAGAGAGAGGAAAGCCAGGCGTCTCTGCCTGCCCAGCTCAGGAGGCGTCAGGAGGCATGCAGAGAAGGGTGCCGGGCAATTCCGTGAAGAGAAGTTGCAGGCATGGAGGTCAGCCTTCCTGGTCCTGGTCCTGGTCCTGGTCCTGGTCCTGGTCCTGGTAGCCCCCCTTTCTCAGGTACCCTGTGCTGGTGGGGGTTCCTCCACCGCTCACAACATGCAGTTCTTGGCAGACGGAGCCATCTGAGCCGGCTCTGTAGCTGCCAACACGGGAGACGCCTCAAAGCCTGGGGCAGCTTGGCAGGAAGGGACCCTGGGCAACCTCAAGCTTCCAGCCTCCTGCCCAGCCCCTCCCCCAGGCCAGGCCTCACTACCTGCCACCCACCTCCCCGACTCCATGCAGCAAAAAAGCCACCAGATGGCCACCCTCCAGGCCAGCTGCCATGCGGGAGCCAGCTCAGTGCAGGATCCTACCCTGCCTATCCTAACGCTGACGGGGGGGGGGGAGGGAGGGAGGGAGGGAGGCGTTGCTGGAAGCCACCGGATGCCTTGACTTGCTTTGCAAACCACACCTGGAAAACCAGATAGGAAGCTGGAAGCTGGGTGGGGGCACCTCCTCCTCCTCCCTTCTCAGGTTTCCTCTGGAGGAGACAGCAAGCGACTCTCAGGCAGGGAGGGGGGACGTTTAAGACAGTGGAGAGGCGTGATAACTGGAGAGTCAGAAGGAAGCAGGGGAGGGCAGAGCCCCAACAGTCCCCCTTCTGCATGGCCTACCGGATTTTAAGCCTGGATGCCACCCCAGGCCTGAGAGGCCCACAGGAACCCTTGGCCTCTAGGCTTGCCTCCCTCCACACGCATTTAGCGGCTTCTTAAGCCAGACCCAAGGCAGTGACACCTTGACCTAAAACGAAGGCAGCCCCACAGGCGGTCAGAGCAGCTGCACCCTGACCCCCAGGACTCCCTCAACCCCTTTTTTTGACCGGAGGAGCCATCAGCCGGCCTCCCTCTGTTTCGCTCCAAGAAGCAGCTGGGATTCCCAGCAGCTTCCCACTCTGAGCCAGGGGCTTTCCTGAACAGCAGCCCAGATGCCCAGCCAGCCCCGGTACCTGCCAGAAGAGCCGCTGCTGCCACTCCCTACCGGCTGCTGAAGCCACAGTCATCCCAACAGGATCTGCCCAAGTGGTCCCCTCTCAAAAGCCAGCTGTCTTCTCCCGGGGGTCCCGGACCAAGAATGGACAGGCACCCCCAAGAGGGGCACCGCGGCCCAAGAGAATCAACCCAGCAGAGTAAAAGCCCCTCTCTGAGGAGCTCCAAACTCCCACCAAGGCCAGGAGCCAGGAGAGCAGTGCCGAGGGTGGTAGCCTTGCGGCTTGGCAGGGGGCCTGGAGGCACAGAGGCTCACCTGCGTGGAACACCATCCTCGTGTGGTGGAATCACCACCACTTTCACAGTGACGGAGGTACGCAGCCAGTCGATCATCTGGTCATGGCTGAGGGTAACCACGGCCACCTTGCATATCTCCACCAGCCGGCTGCCCTGCCGCAGGCCTGCCTGCCAAGCGAAGCCGTAGTCCTCCACCTCGGCCACCGTCCCATCAAACTTCACATGGAAACCCAGCTGCCCCAGCCCGTTCCTCCGCAGGGTCATCTCCACCGTCTCGGCACCAGAGGTCATGACCTGGGTGAAAGCACACAACCCCGGCCGGGGTGAGAAATACCAGTTTCCACTCAGGATGGTGGGGGCATCTTAACTAATCAGCGGGCAGGGGTGCTACTGACCTTCAGTCTCTGCACAATCTCTTTAATATCTTCAGGATTATTTTCTGGGGCCTGGACAAAAATATGGTCCCCCCGTCCATAGAAAATTTTGAGGCTGCAGCTGTCTGGCGTCCAGCCGATCACATCTGCGCAGAAGCAATTGAAGACCACTTCCTTGGTGGCCAGGTCCAGGAGGGCCATGAACTCATTGGAGATGCCCAGCAGGCTCTCGATCTCTGCTCCCTGCGAGTAGTCCTGGGCCAGAACGCGCCAGACAAGGGCCCCCGCACTCTGCTGCTCGGCCCCGGCCCGAGCCCTTATTTTCTCCCTCTTCTTAGAGGCCAGTGAGATCAGGTTGAACTTCCCCGTGGAGTCGATGGGGGTACTGGTGACGCTGTTCTCAGCCAAATCCTTCAGGTACTCGTGCCGCGTGCGTGTGGCCATGGTGTGGAACTTGTCCGACTTGTGGGCGGCATTCTCGGCATTGATCACCTTGGCGAGCAGGAAATCCCGGAAGACATCTGACTTGTGGAAGGTGGCCTGACTGGGGATGGCCGGCCCAAAGGGGGGCACATCCTTGGAGCGAGTCACTGCCACACTTGGGACATGGAAATGAAAACACAGGCCTGTGGCTGAGACTACACAGGCCGCTGCCAGGTTACTCCTCGGCCGTTCCCTGTGGGCCAATCCCAGGGAGCAGGACCGAGGCCCACTTCAACCCAAGGACCCAAGATCGGAGGATCAGCTGCCCAAGAAGCCAGAGTTGCGAGGATCACCTGCAGCCCTGGTCTGTCATCCAAGAGAGGCCGCCTAATCGGCCCGCCCTCTGGAGAGCTGAGGGAGTCCACTGGTGCCACGATGCAATCAACTCCCGGAGGCTCGCCTCCTCAGGTGGCCAAGCCCAAACTCTGCCCGCACCCTTACCTGTAGCGGACGCTCTCTGTGCAGGGACTCTGAGCACAGACAATGAGGAAGACGTGCTGGAAATGAGAGCGGATGTTCTGGGGGGTGAAGGGCAAAGCCCCCGGCTCCTGGAAGATGATGGTGACGATGTCGTTTCCGATGTGTCTCTTCCGCAGCAGCTGGGAGAGGAGGGTGGCACTTGAGAGCCTGGTAAGGAAGCCTGGAGCCCAGCCAGAGGCTCGGGAAACCAGAAGGAAACATGGACTCCCTCCCCAGTGGGATGAGGGGGGGTCATGGTGCAAAAGAGAAATGGCCAAGACCACTAAGTTGAGCCCCACAATTAGTGACAACCTCACAGTTCAGTATGCGCCATGTGACCCCCAAGGCCAGTCTCCTCTCTCCTCTGAGCCAGGCCCCCACCTGCCCTGCCCGGTACCTGCTGCCTGTTGTTGGGGGTGTAGGGAAGCATCGTGGAGACGTGGAACATGATCTCGTAGCCCTGGTAGGTCGTGTAGAGGGAGTGGGTCCCGGTGGAGTCAGCTGTGAGGGAAGCAATAGGGAGGACTCAACAGGGTGGCTCGGTCCCTCAGAGGGCAGATATGGTGCCAGCAGTGTGTCCCCCCAAGCCCCCCTTGGCAAGGACTTACTTTTGGTGTCTAGCTGTGCAGCATATTTGCGGAAGCCCTTCAGGCAGACCTTCTCCCCCAGCAGAGCCAAGAACTCCTCAAAGGCCGGGCCGGCCTCCTCATTATTGTACATCTCCTCCTCTGAACTCTGGCCAGCCTTGCAGTACAGGACGCCCACCTTATGTTTCCGGCAGAGCTGGGGGGAAGGCATGAAGACCCCCCTCAGAGCTAGCTGGGGTCCAAGGGTTAGGGTTAGGGTTCCCAGTGACTCTTGGGAAGGGGGCTTTGGGAAAGAACAGGGCCTTCCTGAGCCACAGGCAAGGTGGATGGGCAGGCAGGAAAGCCTTCCACCACCACCCAGGTCACACCCGTGGTGCTTACTCCTTGCTCGTCCAGCTTCCGCAGCTGCTCACAGACTTGGGGCACACTCAGAGCCAGGCGCAGGCAGTGCATGTTCAGCTCGGGGACCACATGCTCCAGCACGTCCTTCAGGGGGATGCCACGGATGGTGCCGTGCTTGGTGGTAGTGGGTGTTGCGTCTTCTAGAATGGCACCACGGAGGGTGGTCAACTGCAGGGCCCAGAAAGAGAGGCAGGAATGACGCTTGGCCCGGCCCAAGGGCCACCTGGACTCCCCTCTTCTGGCACAGCATAGCAGAGGGCTGCCCACGGGAGGGTTCTCTCTTCCCCAGGAGCGCCTTGTGCCTGGGGCCAGTGGGCCACATCCTCTACACTGGGGCTGAGCGAAGACAAGAGCCATCAAGCCAGCCTCAGAAAATTCCTGGACAGTCTTCCAGAACGGTGCTCTATGCGGGAGAAAGAGCTCTAGAGAAAATCCCTAACCATCGGACAGGCTAGAAGGAGCACAAGGCTCCATCCCTGCACTATCTAGGACAAACGGCTTTATCTCTTAGCCTCACCCCCAGCATGCAAAAGCCCAGGAAACATTTTTACCTTACAACAGGAAATGTGCAGGAGCAGGAGTGCCAGCCCTGGAATGGACCCACCACCCAAAATCCAAGATGCCACATGGAGACGGCAACCCCTTTCACTACTTCAGACAGTTTGCCAGGGTCCAACACATTCAACCCTTACTCAAATGGACAGTTAGGATTTTCAGGGGGCACGAATAATAATAATAATAATAATAATAATAATAATAATAATAATAATATTTTATTTCTATACCACCCTTCTCCCGTCAGGAACAGCCATGATAAAACAAACGAATACAAAAGTTAAAACCAACATAAAAAGTATTAAACAATTTGGCCCAACAATT
>JANHZT010005362.1:31245-41759 GCA_032468215.1 Stegonotus admiraltiensis
ACCCGGAAGGAGGGCGGGCGAGGGGCGGGGCCTGGGGCGGGGCCGCGGGAGCCCCGCCCCCGGGACCGAATGCGCCAGCGCCGGTGGGGGAGGGGCTGCGGCGCTGGTCTCCGCCCGGCGGCCAGGACGGCGCCCGGTTGCAGCCCCTCCCCGGCGGCGGCCGTGCCCGGGCCGATGCCCGGCGGGAGAAGGGGGCGTCGTCCGGCCGCCGCACGGTCTGGTCTGCCCTCTGGGGTACCCGCGGCCTTCCTGGCCGGCCTCGGGGGGCTCCCTCTGGGCGCTGCGGAGCCTCTCCCTCCCCCTCGGTGGCGGAGGATAGTTTTGCCCAAAGCACGAAGAATCCGAAGGAGCCTCTGCTTTCCCCGACGGTTCCGCCCTCGCCGTTAGCTCGAGCCCCAGGCGGGTCGCTTGGAGGATGCCGCTCCGCCGCCGAGGAGCGGGAGCCGTCTGCAGACGAGGAAGGCAGGCGCCGGCCAGGCTTGGGGTCCCGCTCAAAGGGCCGCCCAGTGCAGGGCCCCAGTTCTGGCCCCTGGCCCCGGCTGCCCGGAGGAGCGCGCAGCTCTCAGCCAGTAGGAAGGCTGCGTTCTTGATCTGTAAGCTTAAACCATCCCCAACCGGCTCTCTTCCCTTTTCCTTCCTTTTGGGATAGAAATATTCGGACCAGGGACCGTCATGGCCTCCGGAACAGAGCATCCCATTCAATGGAGGCTCTCTGATTTTGCAAGATGGTACAGAAAAAGATCCACCTCAGCTGAAAAGGAAGGTCGCCATTGTTACTTATAATCATCAATAAGGTTGCCCAACTGTATGGCTGCTCTGGGCAGCTTAGTCACCTCTTTCTCTCCCCCCCCCCAAAAATCAGGAGGCTCCATGGGCTCCTTGCCCATTGGGCGGAATGCTGTGATGTCATAAAGCCCTCCCGGGATTCTCCTGGGATTCCAAGGCTCCAGGCAAGTAATTCCTGGTCCTTTGGGCCTTCCCTCCCATCCCATCTCAACCCCTCACTTCATCCAGATACCTCCCATCAGGACTCACCTGGGCAGTGCCCAGCAGCCAGCACCAGGGGCCCTCCCACCAAAGGCCCGTTTTCCTCCAAGCCAAGGTGGCGGCACCCTGCAACCATGGGGGAGCTTAGCTTTTTTTTAAAGAAAGAAAGCTCTAAGCAGGATGGTGGTCTCTGGAAGGGAGACCCTCCATAAATCCCAGGACTGAAAGGGAGATTGGGACACTGCCAAAAAGCTTCTGAAAAGGAGAGTGCTGGCTGCCACTGTTTTGTCAAGAAAAACATCAAGCAGTTCATGGCACTCTCAGCAGCCGAGCCCCCCCCCCCACCCTCCAGAGGCCGTTCCGAGCTTGTTTTGCTTTTCCCGGGGGCTGGCTGGGATCAAGCCACTTTCATGCGGCTTTTTTGCTTCAGGACCCAGCAGCTGCTGTGGTTTATAGCCCAGCCGTTATGGTTTCTTCCATAACCTCCTTCCATGGTGGAGCTCTATGAAAACTGAGCCGATGCCCGCCATCCATATTTCCCAGGCTGCTACCAGGGAAGGTGCCAGCAGAGACAGGATGCTGAAAGGCCCCGTCCATGTTGCCCCTCAGTGGAAGGAGCTCCAGAACCAACTCAGGGGGAGGCTGGAGCTGCAAAAGGTGAGGGTCCTGAAGCCAGTCTGGGAATCTTCTTGGCCCAGAGTGGGAGGGGGCCATGGGGCAAGGTAGGGGATCAGGACACAGTGGGGATCAAGGCTATAGTCTCAAAGAATCGGGTTTCTTGAAAAAGAGGAGAAAGGATCCTGGGAAGGGGATTCTTTGACTGTCGCTGAAGCAATGGGGAGGGTGCCCCTAGCCTTGCTGATACGGGAGAGGGTGCAGCTGTGTCAGCACCCCCCCACCCACCCCTTTCCCAGCCATACTGTTCTGGCTTCTGCCCCTTGCTCGGTGCTGCCCCCCACTCGCAACCTCTCCAGCCCCCCTCTCTCTTGGCCCAGGTCTTGCCAGAAGGGGCGGAGGGGACCCCCTTTCTCCTGAGTGACAGGCCCAGCATCGTGTTCCGGGAGAGCTGCTTCCCCAGCTACATGCCGCTTTTCTGCTACTACGCAACTGAGTGGGGGAACTTCTTTGCCTCGTTCACCTGGAGGAGGGCCAAGCGGAGCAGGGTGAGTGCAAGGAAGGCCCTGCCCCCAGCCTAGAAAGAAGCTGCCCCTCTTCTACTGCAGGCCACGAGCCTTTGGATCTCTGCTTGATCAGAGCAGGCTGCTTTGATGGGCTCTTGCCAGCCATCCTCTCCCTATCAGCACGCGGAACTGTCCTGCTCCTGGCGCTAAAAGGGGCAGCTGGCATTTGAGTCTCCTTGGTTGCGCTTAACTGGTTTAAAGGAGGACCCGGCTTGTCGTCCCGCATCCCCGCCCCCCGCCCCCGTGCCTGAGGACGCTCTGGTCTTGTGTTCTCCAATCTGGCTTGAGCTACCCTGAGCCATTAAGCCTTCCCCAGCCCAAGAGGAAACCGGCCCTCTGTGCCCCAGTCCTGCTGGTCAAACAAATCAGCAAGTCCCTCCTTGTGCCCAAAGATGCTCAGACTGTGGTGGGATCCTCTTTCACAGCTAGACAAGATCCCAAGCCCCTTGCAGTCTGATCTCCCAGATCCCTTTTCTCCCTCTGAGCAAAGGCTCCCTGGCAGCCCAACTCTCTTTTCCCAGCCTTCTGTTATGAGCCTGCTGCAAGCAGGGCCAAGGAGGAAGGGTCTCTCCACTCTGTCCATCCAGCCTCTTCTCTCTTTGCCATAGAAGTCCAAGCAGTGCTGGGTTGAAGGGCTTGACAGGGCAGGTGGGCATGAGCCTTGAATGGAGGAAAGGTAGCGCCCAACTTCCCTGCTCCCTGAAAGGCCACTTCTGCTGACTCTTCCTCTTTCCTGGCAGGTGCGTGTCTGGAGTTACAGCATGGAGGACGAGAGTTCAGTGACGGAGAAAATGTACACCTTAGATGAGCATCCAGGGGTCCTCACCATCACCTATGTCCCCCACGTGCACCTCTTTGTGGCTTACTGCGATGACATCCACTTTCGCTTTTTTGGGGACCACACTCGGGACTTCAAGCTGCTCTCCAAGATGTCTTCTCCCTATTCGGTCACCAGCCTGTGCTACAGTCCTGAAACATGTGAACTGATTTCTGGTGCCATTGGAGTGGTGGCTTTTTGGACCTTTTTGATGTTGGAGGTTCCCTCTATGAGTGTCACGCAGGAAGTATGTGTTGCGACTGGTGAGTTTGTGCATTTTCTCAGGGTGGAGCAGGAGCGGAGGATGCTGGTGGCCCTTTGCGAGAACATTATTCGGGTGTATGACTACCAAACCAAAGCC
The DNA here is from genome assembly GCA_032468215.1 of Stegonotus admiraltiensis. NCBI lineage: Eukaryota > Metazoa > Chordata > Lepidosauria > Squamata > Colubridae > Stegonotus > Stegonotus admiraltiensis. The sequence goes on from JANHZT010005362.1 coordinate 34,592, forward strand.
CAGATCCGCACCTTCCAGATGAGCCAAGGCGTCTCTCTCACTTGCTGTGCTGCCTATTGGCCGCAGAGCTTTCTCTACACAGGAGACCTGGCTGGGGATGTCAAGGTGTGGAACTTTGATACGGGGACCCACGTCAACCAGTTCAAGGCCCACCAGAGTGCCATCAGCAACGTAATCATCCGGATCGCTGTGCACAGCTTCATGACTGCCTCTTTGGACGGAATGCTGAAGGAATGGAACCTGACGACCTGCGAGCTTCTCCGACGGGTGGACATTGGAGAGGAAGTCTTCCAGATGCAATTCCTCAACGAGCAGACTTTCTTCCTCCGCACCCAGTATACCTTCTCCATCCGTACAGTCAACAATTTCTACCAGCTCTTCAACAGAAGCAAATCGACCCTCAAGAGGTTGATGCGTGTACAGTGTGGACCAGACAAGGCCCGCATCCTGGCCGCCACTGAAGATGGAGTCATCCGATTCTTATCCCCTGTGACAGGAGAAATGTTGTTTGTTACCTGGCCCTTCCAGCTGCTAGAAAAAGCTCTGGACTATGTTTATGACCCAGATCGAGAGGAACTCTTGGTGACAATGGGAACAAGTGACATCTACGTGTTGGATACTACCAAGAACCCTTGCCCAGCCAAGTACATTTTGCATACTACAGACAGTATGGACGACAAGGTCCTGTGTTTGGCCTACAGCCGTCTGGACCTGAATGGCCGGACCACCAGCTTCATCTTCAGCGGGTTCAAGAGTGGCAAAGTGCGCTCGGTCACTCAGCAGCTGTATCGAATGGGCGGTCGCAAACTGCACGATGGCAACGTGGTGGCGCTCAGCAGCCTCTCAGGCTTAGGGTACCTGTCGTACCATTCAAGGGAAGCTTCCTTCCTCTGCTCCTATGGACTCGACGAATACATCATCCTCTCAGAAGTGATCTTGAAGAAGAACAGCCTCCTGGAGGTGCTCCCTCTGGTCGTCATCCCCAGCACCAACTGCAGGATCAACATCCTCCTGCTCATCCCCGGCTACATCTGTGCCTTGACGGAGCAGAACCGAGTCCGGCTGTGGCGCCAGGCAGCCCTGGTTCCTGGCGAGAAGAACCCCTTCTGGAAGGAGACAGCAGCCATGCACTCGAGCACCATCACCTCTTTTGACTACTGCCACACCCTGGGCATATTGGTGACCGGCGGCTCGGATGGCTCCGTGCGCATTTGGGACATCCTGGGGAAAATGTTGGTTGACTTTGACACCACCCTCAAATTCAGCCGCGTATGTTTTGCCAACCAACGGGGGGACCTGGTGGTTGGCTGCAGCACGGACATCTACTTCATCTCATGTGTTACATACCTACCAAGGAAGCATCTCACCAGTCTATTGACCCACCGTGTAAGGGATGATGTGGTTGAATATCCACTGCCCTTCCTCCCCCGCTTCCTTCTTACCTTCGATATTGTATTTGTGCCCAAGTAAGTGGTTCCATTGTGTTTTGGTGGAGTGGCTAAAATTATCTATCTATCCTCTGTCTGTCTGTCTATATCTACATATCAGTCTATCTTCTATCTATACCTACCTACCTACCTACCTATCATCTGTCTATCATCTCTATCTTCTATCCATCATGTATCTGGAGCTTGTTGGCTTAACAGACATTGGGATTTGAATTTTATGGTGCTTTATGATTTTTTTCTGGAGAACATCTGCCTTTGTGTATTCCAGATATCTGCAGGTTTCTGCTTTGTGTAGTGGTTTTTTTCCCCCTACTACTGTACCAGTTGGACAGTGGACGCAAACCTGCTCCTTGGCCAAAGGTTTTCCCCACGTCCACTACATGCAAAGTGCTTTGCCTCAGTGTGCCTCTTCCAGGGCTTGGCTTTTTCACAGAAGCTCTTCTCGTAAGTCAGACACTGAATCGTCCCTTCAAGTTTTTTACTAACTCAGTTTGAGCTTCAAAGCTTTTCCTGGGATCATTGGGCTGGAAGACACTCATCCTTGCAGACCTTTGGAGGGTTAGTCCTAGATCTCAGTGGGCTCTGTGGCTCCAAAGCAAAGTCCCTTTGCCTCTGCTTCTGATTGGGTTCTTCAGAAGCAGGAAGAGCCTCAGACCAGAGGATGAATAGTTCATTGATGGTGTTGATGCTTGTGGAATTGCCGGGTGAGATTCCCTTTCAGGATCTGCCATGTTTCTTCTTTGCATCACTCTTGCTTCTTGAACCTGTAGCCTAGCTACATTTTCATGGATTTAATTCTATGTCTGCATCCCAACCTAAGTAATTTTTATTAATATGAGAAGTAATGTAACTTGACTGGTCCAATTATTGTATCCATACTCTCTGAGTTTAATGTGGATTTTCTTTGCATCATAGATTTACATAGCTTCATTTAGATCTACCTATCTTGAGAACATTGTCCTCTCTCTCCGAGTTAACAGAGCACATCCTGTTCAGGATGGGTCTCCAATGCTTGAACTCTTGAAAGACTTACTGAGTTTCATTGAAGAACTCCCAACATAATTTTCTGACCTGGGATTGAAATATACTGTTGAGTCTCCTCTGCGTGATACCCAGCCCAACTCTGGGGAATAACCTCACCCAGCAGTTTCATATTGATCAAAAGTAAGGGAGGAAAATGTTGAGTCCATGACATCCCACCATGGAGGAGGCTTCCACTGGCTCTCTTCTCCCTCCGCTGGCCTCTTTCTTTGGGCGTGATGATGGCCATGACCATCTCATCTCCTTAAATTCCCAGTACTCAGCCAAGCCTGCTTGGATTGAGATTGCAGAAGCTCTGCATGGACCAGACATCCTGGGATCCTGTCTCAGAGAGGGGTGACCACCAGGTCAACCACTGTCTGCACCTCTTATCCATTCTAATCATTCCTTAGTTCCTTACCACTCACCATCGCTTCTTTCTCTAGCCAGCATCTCCTTGGCATTTCCATTTTCCTGTGAGTTCCCTTACCTCGTTCATGCAATAAACCATCTACTTGGTTAGATTGTAAGCACTCATCCACCTGAGGTCAGATTCAACTGAATTGCTCCAGAGATGGTGGACCCCTTGTGGGTATCATTGTTCGATGCTTTGGAAGAATCAGCGGCAGAAAGACAGCCAGTCCCCCTGGCAAGGGACAGCTGTTATGGCTGCCTTCCTTCCCTGCCATCTCGCTGTTACCATGCTTTTAAACAAGCATCCACACACAGATACCCTGTTTCCTTTTCCATGCCAGTAGACCACGAGGGGCAGGAGCACATTGTGGGGCTTGCAGGTTCCTTAGACACAGTTTCTGCTTGGGGACTATTTTGGAGAAGGGACACCAGGAAGTCTGTGGGCATCTGGTCCTTTTAGGGTGGATGAAAAAGTGATGCTTTTTCCATTAAAGATTGGGACCTTGAGCACTGTTGGGGAATTAAACTGGGAGATGGCATGGCCACCTTTTGCAGTCTGATGCCCACATTTGGGCTATGAGTTCTGGGAGTTGTAGTCTAACTTACCTATGGGGCAGCAAGTGGGCAGCTGCTGGTGAACTGCTTGGGAGGTCAGGCGTGATGTGCTGTATGGTTAGGAGAAAGCGGCGGCTTCTAATTCTCATGCATCACCATCCTTTGTTGTTCAGGTACCTGCAGGTGGGCAAGCAGGCCAAGAAGTTTGAGCGGATGGAGCCCCTCACCAACCACAAGGAGGTGTTGATCGAAAGGAATGTGGCCAAGGTGGTGGAGTTCGTCGGCAGAGATGTGAGCGTCTTTCCTGGCCCTGATTTCTATGGGCTGCCCCCACCGCCCCCCAAGGAAACGCTGCCGGAGTTTGCGGTGGAATACCAGCTCATTTCGCAGCCCATTCGCAGGCCTTCTCTGGAGAAGAAACTTGCTCCCCCACCGCCTTACCGTGGTCTCCCGCGGATGGTGGAGCACGTCCCCTTGCTCCAGACCCTTCGCTTCCAGGAGGGGCACTCTTGGCCGATAGCTCCTGATGGCTACGTCCCCAACTCAGTCATCCGGGCTCAGCTCTTTCCCAAAGGAACTCCCCCCGATCTCTGGTGCCCCTTGCTGTCAAGCCGGGACCCCCTGCCCAAGAGGAAGCTGGTCAAGATCCAGATGCCGGAGTGGGACACGTCCGAGGTGGTGGAGAAGGCACGGAAGAAAAAGGCCCAGAAGATGAAGCAGACGCCCTCGGCCACCAGGGGCCACCGGGACTTGCTGGCAGAGATTATGACCAAGCCCTGGCTGAGGCACAAGCCCAGCGACACCAGCCTGCCCTCCGTCATGAAAGCCATCCTCAACCTCATGGACAATGTCCCTTACTCCACCTACCTGCTCTGCACCTCCGCGCTGGTGCAGCTTTCCGAGTCTTACACCCTGCCCTCCTCCATACAGGAAGTGGCCTTTGAGCGCCTCATCCAAGACACAACACACAAGGAGGTCAGGGCAGGTGGGACTGGGGCACCTCCAGAGGGGTCCTCGGTGGTCACTGTCCACGTCCTCCTTGGAATGACAAGAGAGGAGGGGTGGGGGAACGGCAATTGATAGGTGAGAGTGGAGGAGGCAGTTCTTCCTCCCCCCTCCAGCCCAAGTTGGGCGCACAGTCAGAGCCAAGTGGCAATGTGGGGGAGGGGCAAGGAGGAGAAGGCAGGAGCTCCTCACTTCCCAGGGAGAGGCAGCTGCCTCTCAGGAGCTGCAGGGCTGGCAACTACCTAGCAGGTTGGACAGGAACATCCAGAGGTGACAACGTGTGTATCCAACCTTTCTCTCCTTCCCTTTCCTTCAGGGGTTTGAGGCGAGGGAAGAGCAGGTGGCCCGGAAGACTTTTGAGAGCCACTCGGGGGCACTTCCAGAGGCTGAGGCTCCCGCCTTCAGCACCTGCTTATTCTTTACCCAGCTTGGTTATTTAGCCAGAATTACTGTAGCCAATTAAGCTGCTGACGGAGCACGAATCCTTGAGTCCAATTGGAGAAGGGCGGTATATAAATTGAATAAATCCTAAATCCTAAGTTGACCTGAGCCAGGTCCAGGTCTAACTCTGACCATCCTGCTTCAAATCAGGCATCTTATTTCCCAGGTGAGGATGCGGCTGGCAGCCTGGGAGGCCTTGGGGAAGATGGACCTCCTGGGTGAACAAGAGGTGGTACCCCTGGCTCAGGCCCTGTTGGATGAGAACCGGAAAGTGCGGGACCTGGCCCGTTCCTTGCTCGATTCACTGGCCGGCATCACCGACAAGTTTGTCCTGAAACAGGAAATGCAGCGGCTGGTGACAACAAGCCTCGAAGACCTGTGAGTCCCTGCCCTGCCCTGCCCTGCCCTGCCCTGCCCTGCCCTGCCCTGCCCTGCCCTGCCCTGCCCTGCCCTGCCCTGCCTGGCTGGAGGCAAAAGATGTGTCCCTGCTCTCTCTGTTCATGTGAGAACCAGGCCCGTCTCCTCTGCCCGGGAGCAGGTCCTGGAAGGCTCTCTTGCCCAACCTTGCAGTGGGCAATCAATCTGTGTGGCCGATTCCCATCAGATGGCCTTTAACCCTGAAGACCCACTGGGGCAGCCCCCAATTCCTGCTGCAACACCCTGGCTTCCAAGCACCCCGGAGCCTTCTGCTTGGCCCCTGTGAGAAACAGGCAGGAGTTGGGCTCAGGTGCTTGCGGGCTCATCCAACAGGGTGGTCTCATCCTTCGTTGTGGTTCTACCTCTCTACCAAGGTAGGCCATGGGTCAGGCTAAGGGGCTAAAAGATGCCCCCCCCGCCTGAATGGTGGGCCTGGGGCCCTCAGGGCTGCTCTCCTCTCCACCCAAGGCAGCTCCAAAAGAGCTGCCAGAGGTCGGAGCTTCAATATCTGGACTCGGGGCTTTGGGGACCTCAAGGGTTGTCCTCAAGGAACTGAGCGATGCCTGTTTTCTTCTGGAGCAGGATGGTTTCCAGGGAGGGGAAGGACCCTCCCCCTGGACTGCTTGCCTTCACACAGGGGTCTCTCTGCCTTTCCAGGAGGGTGCTGAGCCAGAAAGAGCGAGCCGTGTTTCCTCGCAGAGTGCGAGCGGCCGGCATCGTGGCTGACTCGAAGGATGAAGCTGTCTATGCCTTGACGGAGGGCACCGAGAGGCTGATGACCTGTGTGGAGAATCAGTTGACAGCCAATCTCTTCCTCATGTCGGAGTACCCCCTGCCAGAGGCCCAACTCTTGGGGCACCCTCCCCCTTCCCGGCGCAGGCGCATCTCTGGAAAAGCAGCCGAGGAGTACGGAGAGCCAGAAGGGCCAGAGGCAGGCCAGGCCCGGTGGCTGGGGCTCTTTGGCCGCTCGGGCAGGAAAGAGGCTGAGGTTCGAGGTAAGACCCCCTTGTGCCTTGGGAGCAGTGTGGCTTCCCTGCGGCCCCCCACCCATGTATCTTCCTGTGGGGCCTTGAGGCCTCTAAGGCCAGCCATTTGCGGCCATGCTCCGGCAATGTCAGAAGGCTGTTGGGGGCCCCCCAAAATGTCTTGTAGGCTCAGCGCCTGGATCCTAAGGCGCAGCTCATCTTGGTTTTGCTCTGATGGGGGACGATGCCTACGTTCATCTTCACACAGATGCCATAGATGAGATGGATGGCTGGAAACCAGGGGGTTGGGGGGTGTCTGCTTCTGGCGCAGGCGGTGGTCTTGTTATTTGCACCCTCCCTCTTTCCTTTCATCTTCTCTCTCCAATTGCCCCACAGCTACCACTGAGGAGGCCAAGCAGACCTCCCCCAGAAAGCTGCCTCGCATCCAGCAGGCCCGAGGGAAGGGGGTTGCCATCATGCCATCCCCTGAAGTCCCAGAGAGCAGCAGCAGCAGCAGCCCCAGCCAGCGCACCACCAGCGCCAGCGGCTCCCCCACCACAAGCAGCGGCAGCTCCAATACGCGGGAGCTGCGGGCCGCCAAGAAGGCGCAGCGTGAAAAGGAGAAGCTACGGCACCCCAAGGTTCCAGCCACTTCTTCCCAAGATGTCCACAGACTGAGGAAGCCGCGCAAGCAGGCCCAGCCCATTCTCCTGCAGCGCCGAGACACTCGCACACAGCTCTACACGGAGATACTGAAGACCGTGAAGGTCCGGAAGGAGCAGTCGGCACCAGCGGTGGTGGTGCCTCCAGCAAAACCCAAGGCTGGTAGCAGCCTTATACAGGCCAAGCCCAGCCCTGTAGAGCCACCCACGCTGCCCCCGGGCCCCCCCGGGCCCCCCCCCC